>JADRCD010232698.1:9093-25130 GCA_019843815.1 Montemys delectorum
ATCTATCTATCTATCTATCTATCTATCTATCTATCTATCTATCTATCTATCTATCTATCTAGGAGAGACTGTGTATGTGTCACAGCATGCACATGGAGGTCAGAATACAACTTTCTGAAGTCAGTTTTCTCCTTCCACCAGGTGGGTCCTGGGACTCTGGCTCAGGGCATCAGGTTTGGTGGCAAACAACTTTATCCACCAGGACATTTTACTGGCATTCAATAAATGTATTTGGTGAATGAGGGGCTTACTTTTGCTACGTTTGCCTTTGTCTTATGAGATAGGCTCTCAGTATTGGAATAGCCGGGACTGAGGCTCAGTCACGCCCTCCAACATTATTACCATAGTTTTGGATCAGCCTTTTAATTGATCAATTAGCTTAATCATGAACTAAATCGTTCCCTCCTGTACCCAGTGTGCTCATTATGCTGAGGCTCCCACTCAGCTATCCACATTAAGATGTGGCATGGGCTTCATTACACCCGGGTCTCACTCTTATCTCTGATCTCTCTCACCCGTGCTACTGTTCAACCTTGGCATTGCTCTTCACTTTACACAGTGTGATGTTACATATAATGAGAGGATTGCCAGCCCTGGTAGTAGAAAAAACACAAAATGCAGATTCAGGAGAATGCCACATTACAAAAGAAGAAAGCATGTTGCTACAGAATTCAAACGACCTTTCTGAAATCCAGACTTATGAAAATTATTCAAAGTCTGTGCTGGCTAGTTTCATGTCAACTTGACACAAGCTACAATCACCTGAAAGGTGGGAGCCTCAATTGAGAAAATGCTTCCATAAGATCTGGCTCTAAGGCATTTGCTTAATTAGTGGTCGATGGGGGAGGACCTAGCCCTTTGTGGGTGGTGCTATCCTTTGGCTCCAGGTGGTCCTGGGTTCTATAAGAGAGCAGGCTGCACAATCCATAAAGAGCAAGCCAGTAAGCAGCACCCTCCATGGCCTCTGCATCAGATCCTGTCTGGAGGCTCCTGCTCTGCTTGAGTTCCTGTCCTGGCTTCCTACAGTAATAGACTCCAATGTGAAGTGTAAGCCAAATTAACTCATTCCTCCCCAGCTTGCTTTTTTTGGTCATGGTGTTTCATCACAACAGTAGAAACCCTAACTAAGATAAAGTCTTAAATTCTTCTACTATGAAAAAAACGCTTTTCAGTGAACTGTCATACATTCTCAGTAATTCTCATCTTTCAAGATTCAATTGAAGCCTAATAAAATTAAAAGCCATTCTTGGATGATGATTTTCCTGCAGTTTTCAATATATTCTATTGAGCTGGGGTGTCATAGTAAGGATAGAATGGAGAAATTTGTTTATAGGTGCTTAGACAGCTTGATGTAGTTGACAGGTGACTAGCCCCCTTGGCCATGCCATGTGTTTGCTCTCAACAGGGTGAAGACTTCTTGCTATACAATCATTAGGACTGGGGTTTGAATCCCAGCACTCGTGCGACAAGCCGGGTGTGCTGTGTAGGCCTTTGGCCTCAGTAGCATGAGTCAGAGGTACGAGAATCTCAGACTTGCTGGGTTCCACCCTGGATGAGAAAATGGAAGCCCCCCCATTCTGGAAAAGGTCCTGCATCAAAATCAAAGGGCTAAGTGGAGAGTGACAGAGGCCTTCCATGCACATACAGAGGGGGCATGCACCTCCATACTACACACTACACATACACACACACACACACACACACACACACACACACACACAATGTGTATGTGCTTATATATGAACACACACATGCATACATATAAATAATACATTTTAAAAACCTCTTAAAAGTGTTGCAAACAACATTTTAAAAGAGAAGAAAAGAGCTACTGGAAGACACACTTCTTCCTTCTCCTTAAGAGAGTCAGGCGCCCCTGCACTGGTGTTTTCTCGATAATGACCCAGCAGTGTCGCCAGCTGTATTTGCGGTAAAGCATTAACAAAGAAGAGAAAGGAGCTGATTCCTTTGCAACAGTCTCTGATTTCATTTACGAAATTGACTAAATGGGGGAAAAATAAGCTCTTGGATATATATTTTTTTTTAAACTGGAGAAATGGCTAAAGCACATTTTCTTTTCTTTTGCCTTTTCTAATTTGCCTTTGTGCTCCTGACCCACGAAACTGTATCTGATTACACATCGGTGAGAATAATCAGCCTAAATTGATGACTGACATTTGAACAGACTGAACAGTAATATTTCACCACAGAAATCTGGGACCATTTTCTGAGGGCTCTTTTGACAAGTGAGCTTCGTAAATACCCAGTCCTTTGAGGACTTAATTAGGAAATCAGAATGCTTGATTTGAGACTCTTTTGAAAGAGGCACCCCTCTTTACTCTCAGACTCGGTGTCTAGGAGCACAATCATGGCACTTACTGTGTTTGTCTCCTGGTCTCCCCCTGACTCGCCCACTGCCGCCGACTCCTGAGTGGGCTTGGGCACCTCAGAAGTGGCCGGCATCTCTTCATCCGGCAGAGAAAACTTCACATGTTTTTCTGTCGAGCTTTCAGATTTAAGGATGCTGTTGAGACCGTTTTCAGTCTCCTGCTTGGCAGATTCAATTCTGTCTTCCAAATCCTTTTGTTTATGCTTAAGTGATTTGATGTCATCTTTAATCATCTTCTGTCCCACTGAAGATGTATTTTGCTTGATGGACTTTGCTAAGGCAGAAGCCTTCTTCAATGCAGCGCCTTGGAAGCGGAGCCTGTTCTCCAGTTCCTGGGAGTAGAGCAGAGTCTGTTATAGAAAGCATTGCCACCCGGGTCTCAGAAGAGTGGGCTGACATTTTGCAAATCATAAAGTATTCTGCTTCACCAACCCAAAATGTGTATTATAAAAAAAAATGAAAGTGTTAATACTTCAGAGAAGAAACTTTGGGGAAAATTTCAAGCCACTGTTGGCATCTCACATCAAATTTTCTAATAGACGTTCCTAGTTCTCATATGAGCTAGGAAGTCTGTCCCACTAATGAGGAAAATGTTCCTTGTACAGTCTGTAAAATACAGGAGGCTGCCAGGAGGCATTTGCCGGGTCTATGTCACTTAAGATACGGCCTGCTGAGATGGAGAGATGGCTCAGTGGGTTAACACAAAGACAAGACACAACGCCGATCTTCCAGATATGAAAGATATAAGTATAGTTCCCACATGGCTGCTCACAACTGTAACTTCAGTCTCAGGATATCCAACCCCCTCTTCTGGTCTCTCTGGGGAATGCACACACATGGCACACAACCGTATGCAGGCTAAACATAAAGTGAAAATAGGTAAATCACCAGATGTGGTGGCAAATGCCATTAATCCAGCACTAGAGAGGCAGAAGCAGCTGTATCTCTGTGAGTTCAAGGCCAGACTGGTCTATGTATAAGTTCTAGGCCAGGTGGAGCTACATAATTAGACCCTGTCTCCCCCCATCCCACCCCAAGTAAGGTCACGTACACTATTATAACCCTAGCACTTGGGAGAGTGAGGGAAAGAATCACATGTTCAAGACCAGCCTAGACTACATAGTGAGACCTATCTCATCTCTCCTCTCCTCTCCTCTCCTCTCTTCTCCCTTCCTTCCTTCATTCCTTTCTTCCATTGTTTGTTTTTCAAGACAGGGTTTCTATGGGTAGCCTTGGCTGTCCTGAAACTTGTTCGGTACACCAGGCTGGCCTTGAACTCAGAACTCAGAGATCCGCCTGCCTCTGCCTCCCAAAGTGCTGGAATTAAAGGCATGCACCACTGCTGCCTGGCTAGATACAGGCTTTTCAAAACTCAAACACTGAATGAGTTCTTCCATCATTAAAAGTATCAAAAAGGATAAAAGAATCATTTGAAATGCCCATATACAGCTAATTTTACACAGGACACTACACAGGCCCGCAGCACTGATTATAAAAGAAGTAAGAAACCAAAGGTACTTTGCAGGGTTGATAAGATCACTGATTTCCCCACTAGAGGGCGCCAGCTGCTGCAGAAGCAAAAGGGAAGGAGTCTCTCACAGGCTCTACCAGACTGAAAACTGACAGGAGATCTATATGCAATTCCTATTCACTCAAGCTGGATAAAGTAAACAGGTACACTTCCCCGAGGTCACACCACGCTGCCTTCATCCTCTGGCTTTCAGAATCCCCTGGAATTATGTTGTTTATGAAATGATGGATAATGAGGAGTGACAGGCTAGTCATAGGTAGAACTACCTCTTCTAAGGGCGCACTCAATCACTGTTCAAATGGCTTCACCAATGAACTGACCTCTAGAGAGCCATGCCCCCCTCCCCCTTTCTAAACTGCTGAGACCTTTCTAAATAGCACTTGAATTTCTTTGCTCAAAGTTACTGAAAAGTCAAAGTTGTCAAGAATATTGATTTTTTCTCCCCAAAATGTGTATTAGGTTTGGACAAGGCTTATTACCTGTAACTTCTGCATTCTCTCCTGAACCATTATTTGGTCCTTAGATCCATCACAAAGACTGAAATATTCCTTGGAGATATCATCCAGTGTGGTGTTTAGGTCTGTGAGGCAAACCTGGTATGAACTGTGTTCTTGAACATGACCCTCTAACTTTTGCACAGAATCCTAAAAATAAAACCATTGACAAGTAAGAAAATATTTAAGGGTTTTTTTTTTTCACTCAGCCGGGAAATAATGAAATTCACACAGACTTACTTTACAAGTTTCCATATTCAAACAAGAATATGCCCATAACTGACCCAGAGTTGTTAGTGTTTAAAATACGTCACTACGGCTCTGCGGTCCTTCCGTGGGGGTGTTTCAGGCCAGGTGGTTTGTGCTTTCATCACATTCGTTAACAGGTCAAAGTGCAAATCTTCGTGAAGATCCTGACCGGCAAGACTATCACTCTAGAGGTGGAGCCCAGTGACACCATCGAGAACGTGAAGGCCAAGATCCAGGATAAGGAGGGCATCCCCTGACCAGCACAGGCTCATCTTTGCTGGCAAGCGGCTGGAAGATGGCCGCACCCTCTCTGATTACAACATCCAGAGTCGACCCTGCACCCAGTCCTCCGTCTGAGGGGTGGCTATTAATTCTTCAGTCTGCATTCCCAGTGGGCAGTGATGGCATTACTCTGCCCTCTAGCCATTTGCCCCAATTTAAGTTTAGAAATTACAAGTTTCAGCAATAGCTGAACCCCTGTGAAAAGTGTCAGTAAAGGTTTTGTTGCATGGTAAGCATAAAAAAATAAAATATGTCACCATAAAGTCTCCATCTCCTGATAAAAATTACGAAACATTTGCTCTCTGCAGGTTTCCTTGCCTTAATTTCCTTCCTAAAGGCAATTTGTAAGAGAATTATTTTTTTTACAATTTTATTGATTTATTTATTAATTCTGTATTCATATGCACCTCTATGTATATGGGTTTTTTTTGTACTTGTACATGTCACTGTGCATGAGTGAAGTAAGAAGACTCTCTAGAATTGTTTTTCTCTTTCCTTCAGGTAAGTTCCAGGGCAGATTCATGACATCAGTTTTTGGTATCAGTGCCCTTACATAAGAAACCATTTTGCCAACCTCTCAAATATTTTTTTTTTATTAATCTGAGTTCATTTTAAAATTTTTTATTAGATATTTTCTTTATTTACATTTCAAATGATATCTCCTCTCCTGGTTATTGTCGAGAGAATTATAAAACAAAATGACTACAAATTATATCACTAAATCACGAACATTAGTAAGTAAAGTTTTATTTGTTGCTTTAAAACAAAAGTGTTTGCATCTCAAAATGACACTATTAAGAGAGCAACCTAACTCCAGGATCCTCTCCTGAGAATAAAATGCAAATTTGTGTGAGGAAGAAGTAATCATAACTCAAAAGCAAAACCATCTTCAGGTTACCTCCCTGGGCTAAGGGTGGGAGAGGACCACACCTTTGTAGACGCCAGCAGAAGTAACCTAGAGAAGATCCACCAAAGTAGGCATCCAAACCTGTGCCCACCTACTAGTATTTGGATACTCTAGATTTCTTGATCAGATAATCCTTATACTGAAGCTGGCTTTCAATGTTTAAGGAATTAAAGTTTTACTGAAAGAATGGACTCTTATGATACGGGGTCAATTTATCTCAACTCACTCTATGGCAGATTATATGGAAAGATCTGAGGGAGGAACATGACAATTTGTATGAATTATTACTCTAGATGGATGAGTGGGTGGATGAATGATATATGACTAAGCATATTAACGGTGGGTGGGTAGGCAGGTGGATGAGTGGATGCATTTGTTGACAGGTAAATTTGACAAATGGCTGACTGGATAAATAGATGGATGATAGGGAAGTAGATGAGTGGATGGATAAATAGGTAAATAGGGAGATGAGTTAGTGACTGGATGGATGGATGGATGCATGGATGCATGAATAGATGCATGGATAGATGCATGGATGGATGGATGCATAGACATATGGATGTATGTATGGATGGATGGATAGGGAGGTACATGAGTGGGTGGATAAATGAGTAGGTAGATAGGGAGATGAGTTAGTGGGTGGATGAGTGGATGCATGCATTCAAGGGTAGATGCATGGATAAATGCATGGATGGGCGAATAGTGCTCACATAGCCATCCTCATAGAGAATCCTAAGGAACTTGAAGCTATCTAAGTACTGAAGAGGGGGATTTCAACAAAAGGAAATATTATAATCAATACACAATGGTTTTCTCTACTAAAAGTGGCTGAGGGAGATTTCTCCCTTTTTGAGAGTTGATATTTTCATGTACAACCGAAACCCACTGAAAGCCTTGGGATCGGCAAAAGAACAACATCCATGCACTAGATCTGCAGAAGCATCTTGTGTCTTGGCTGTCGCAGGCACAGTCAAGGCACAGTTCCTGTGGCAGGGATTTCCTCTGCCCATCCATCTCACCTGGAGCTGCTGGAGAAGGCTCTCGTGCAGGTGCTTCACTTCCAGCCACGGTTCCTCGCTGAAGCTAGGATTTTTAGTGCACTCCAAGAGGTAATTGCCTTGGGATTTTAGCTCCTCTAGCAAGGATGTCAAATCTTGGGCTTTCTGGAGGAATTTCTTATAAATTTTTAACTGGGCTTGCTTCTCTGGCAACCCAGGCTGTAGGGCAAAGCCTGCTTCTTGCTGCCTCTTCAGTTCTGTGAGCATCAGCCTCAGGCCCTCCTTACTCTGCAAATACTTTTCTCCTTCTACTACGAGCTTTTCTTGATGGCTAAATGTTGCAAAAGAGTTTAGAAAAGAACAGCATTAAGCAAAATGAAGGGGCATTTTGTATACTCTATTCAACATACATTATTCGTAAATGACATTAAAGTGATATCAATACATATTATTTCCAAGGATCTTGTTTTGTTTTGTTTTGTTTTTAATACTCCAACCCTTTAAATAGTACTAAGCTTAGTTCAGAAGTTATTTGAGTATTACTTATGGATAATTTTTGTTACACAATTAATATTTGTTGCAAAATAATGTTTTACTTTCAAACTAGTCCTTAGCAATGTTTATTATACTTTAATATACTATTACATCCTATTTTACATTTATATAAAAGTGGCAGGAGAGAGCAAGGGCAGGTCAAGTGCCTGCTGGGCAAGCACAAAGACCTGAGTTCAATCCCTAGAGCCCACTGTCAAGGAAGGAAAAAAGGAAGAAAGAAGGAAAGAAAGAAAGAAAGAAAGAAAGAAAGAAAGAAAGAAAGAAAGAAGGAAAGAAAGAAAGGAAGGAAGAAAGAAAGAAGAAAAAGAAAGAAAGAAAGGAAGGAAGAAGGAAGAAGAGAGAGAGAGAGAGAGAGAGAGAGAGAGAGAGAGAGAGAGAGAGAAAGAGAGAAAGAGAGAAAGAAAGAAAGAGAGAAAAATTCAAGTGTGGTAGCACAAATTTATAGCCACTGTGTTAGGAGGAAGCAGGTGGATGTCCAGGGCTCACTGGCCAGCCAGCCCAGCCTACTTAACAATTCCAGGCCAGTAAGAAACCCTGTCTCAAAAACAAGGTAGATGTGCCCAAGACCACCATCTGAAGTGGGCCTCTGGCCTCCACACGTATGCACGCATGCATAAACACATGCACAAACAAACATGCACACACAAAGTGTTCAACTTGGATTCAATTCCAAGTAAGAAATGTACTATTTAAGATATGACAGTAACTGAAGGCTTAGGAACCATTACAGGAGTGGGAGCAGAAAGATCATAAGAGCCAGTGGTCAAGCTGGTCCAAATGAAACAGAGTCTTCTGGACATGACAAGCCTCCTACACTCTTGAGCTCAAGATCAAGACTAGCAGAAGAAGGGGAGGGGCTCATGAGCCCCGCCTCTAGCTGAAGAGCTATTGACAGCTAGTGGCTGTTAGGAAGAGAGAGTCAGTTTTCTACAGGGTATAGTTCCTTCTAGCTCTACCTCATATCCATGAGCATGCGGATGGCACAAACTGGACTCTGGAAGTTACTTTTTTTAAAAAAGAGAAAAACCACAAAATTGAGAGAGGATTTGCAGGTGAAGGGTGGATCTGGGAGGAGGTTGGGAGGAATAGGTCAGTATAATTAAAATGCAATACATAAAATCCTCCAAGAACTAATAAAAACATGATATAGTGTTTTAAAAGATATGCTATGCACTTGGGAGGCAGAGGCAGGTGGATTTCTGAGTTCGAGGCCAGCCTGGTCTACAGAGTGAGTTCCAGGACAGCCAGGGATACACAGAGAGACCCTGTCTTGAAAATACAAAAAAAAAAAAAAAAAAAAAAAAAAAAGATATGCTATGAAGAAGAATCTTCATTAGAGTAACTAATTATATGGCTCAAAGGGTAAAGGGACTTGCAGCCAAGCTTGATGACTCAAGTTCAATCCCCAGGATCCACATTGTAGAAAGAGCGACCTAGTGACAAGGTGTGCTCTAACCTCCATCTGTGTGTTGTGGCACACACATACCAGCACTCACACATATACATCACACACACACACACACACACACACACACACACACACACACACACCATTTTCAACACAAACGAGAATCTTCACCAGAAATGTTTATAGGATTCATTCTATATTTATCAATGTTTACACCTACGAATTTCTTAGACTAAGATTTAAAAGGATTCGTTATTCCACAGTCTCCCTACATGGATGCATTAGCACAGGAGCAGAGAGGAAAGAAAAAATTAATCTGTTGCTAAGAGCCCCACAGCTCAAGGCTTCAGAGACTGCCAAGCGATCTCTTGGCTTTTCTGGATATCTACGCCCCCTGTGGCCACCCCTCACAGACATCTCGTCTGTAGATATCTTATCCAAACACTTATTATGATTTTACCAGGCAAGGAAAGCAGCCAGCCTTTACCTTAGGTACGTGTTGGCTAGGTGGAGCGTGTTGTCCCACTGGTTGCCGAGGTCTGTAAGGGTCTCCTGAGTCAGTGGGGCCTCACAGTGTTCTGCTTGTCTCATTACCATCTGGATTTTAGCATCCCCTTCGGGCTTCAGGGCAATGATTTCCTGGAATTAAGAAGGTTCTCTAACTTCATCTGAATTACTCCAATATCAGTTATGAAATCCTTTTTTGTCAGGCTTATACCATAATGCTAACTATAATCTATTGGGTAATAATTGGGTAATAACCCTTTCATTTTATATATACTCCAAAGATGAAGACACCTCCCAGCCCTTCACAGTGTAGACAGTTGGGGTTTTTTTGTTTTTGCTTATTTTCTTATTTGGTTTTTCAAGGCAGGATTTCTCTGTGTAGCCCTGGCTGTCCTGGAACTCACTCTGTAGACCAGGCTGGCCTCGAACTCAGAAATCTGCCTGCCTCTGCCTCCCAAGGGCTGGGATTAAAGGCGTGCTCCAATGGTTCAAACTAACTGTATTCCTGCTCACCCTCGACTTTCAAAACCCCTGACAAATCCTCCTTCCTGGCCCCACTTCTTAACACTGACATGGAGAGTTGGAAGTAACAAATTGAACAGACACGTTTACGTATCTAAGAGACTCATGTGTCCTTCCTGTGAACTCTTCTCTCCAGGGCTAGTTCCCAGCTCCCTGTCCCTTCTTTGCTCTGTTAAAACTGAGTTCTTGTCTTGGAAGCAACCACGTGGGACTCACAAGGTCTGGCGAAACCATGTCTGGACACGTACGGCAACGATTCTGAATGCTCATTCTTAGCAACCCTTGTAGCTCACTACCCCTCACCATTGCTTCCTGCCATGATGCCCCGACAGACTGATTCCAGGACACACCTGCGCGCTATCCCTGCAGTTTTTAACAAGTCATGTTTAGTGACTTTCTCCTTGGCTGGAGTCGCAGCTCTAGACAATCCCCTGCCTCACCCCCACACATTGTGCAGCCAGTAATGCTTTCTGGGCAGTTATCCATTCCCAAGACTCCTCTCCACCCCTGCCCTTCACATTGCTGAGTCTTCAGCTCTCCTCATGTAGGTGACTTTGTATCCTCGCAGACTCCTGCCTGCCCTGTGGTAAGTAGGACCTTCATTTCTACCTGTCACAAGGGATGATGAATAACTGGCCACTGCCCCCTTTTTCTTTTTCATATGCATTAAATTAATTTTAGGCCATCACCACCCTTCTTTTTTGTAAGCTTCGCAATTTGAATTTCTTCAACCACCCCACACTGATCTTATTTTCTGTTAAGAAAGAAATCTTTGCAGTTTTCCTCTGAAGCTTTTCAAAATGAGAGTTCACTCTGACCTCTCAAATTTGGTTTCCACGGTTATACCTTTATTTTTTGGATTCTTTCTTCGAGTGGCATTTTGCCTTCTGATGAATTCAAAGCCATAAGGGACTCTTTAATCTCTTTTATCCAGTGAATTACATCATGGGCAAGATCATTAAAGCTCTGGTCTTCGGCAGCTGGTAACTTATCCTCTTCCTCAATTTCATGTAATTGTCTCAATAAAGCCTGGTATCTATCAATCAGATGTGCGGATTCTTTGATTGTCTCTTCTTCCTCGGTGAGCCCATGCTCCTTCAGAGAGTCACTCAGCTGGGCCACAGTCTCAAACTGCTCCCTGCAATTTCCAAATACCATTGACAGTTTATTGGAGCCCAGTGGAGAAAGCACACTCCTAAATAATGCATTTCAGGGAAGATCGCCATACCTCTTCCTAGATAACACTTGGGAAAATAGATCCGTTCTCTCTCCTGAGGCTTCCATTTCCTTCCAATTCTCTTCTTGATTAGTCAACCACTTACTTAGACTTCTGCAATCATCTTCCAATCTACAAGGCCAATTCCCAGGTTAGAACACAATATAAGAAAAACAACTGGGCAGAAACCAGAGGGTGATACAGCAACTAGATTTCTACTGCTTATTTAAAACAAACAAACAAACAAACAAACACCTTAGCTTAATAACATATCCAAATTTAAATAAGTATTGCCTATATTCACGAAGGCAAAGAAGCAAACAATTGCAGGAAAGTGGCAGTCCAAGAAACGATATCTGGACTTCTCTCTGAACCACTGCCATTTTAGATAGCTTCAAGAACCCCCTAAAGTTTTGTATTCCGAGCACAGAACCTGGATTTAGAAGTTACAGTCAGTGTCTCAGCTCAAAGATACGATGCCTTTCTGAGGCCTTAGATGTTATACCAATGGGGAGAGGTGCAGAGGGGCTGAAGATATGGTGTAACAGTTAAGAGCCCTTGCTTTTTCAAAGGAGTTGGGTTCAGTTCCCAGCACTCACATGACAGCTTATAACCACCTATAACTCCAGTTCCTGCGGAGCTGACACCCTCTTCTGACCTCAGTGGGCACCAGGCACACATGTGGTGTACATGTAGGCAAACATGCAAACACAAAAAAGTCAGTATTTTTAAATGTATACTTTTGTATGAGTAAGATCCAAATCCATGGGATTACAATGACAACAGATCAAAATTATTTGACAACAAATTGTATCTGTATTGAAATGTACATACAGCCTTTTTTCTTACTTGTTCACGATCCTTAAATTTACAGTATAACAACTATTTATATAGCATTTACATTGCATCAGCTGTTATAAGAAATCTATAGTCAGTTTAAATAAAGTATACGGAAGAATGTGCATCAAGTATTGCAAATATCATGCAATTTACAGAAAGGAGCATCCACAGGGGTCCCTCGAACCGGTTCCCAAGAGACAGCAAGGAACAACTGTATCTATTTCACAGTTGGGAAATGAGTATGCATTGACTATCCCAGCATCTTTAGCACACACTGTAGTGAACTGGAAAGCGCTGCCACAATACCCCACCTCAATAGCTGCTGAAAGGAGTTACTCAGTTCCCCTGCTCGGGCCTGGCATATGGATTCCATGTTTTCTAATTCCAATTCTTGACTCCTGAGCCAGCTGTCAAGCTCTTTCACATGAGCTTTGGGTAAGAGCATCTTCCCGTGCTGTAGAATGGTCTCCACCTGCTGCATTTTGCTGTTTCCTCCTCCAAGAGTTAGGAAATCCTTAAGAAATACAAAAAGACAGTTACATCTACAGTGACGTCAAAATGTGTCTGCCACACCCTTGGGCTAGGATGACGTGGCTGGCTTTAATGACAGATCATTTCCAATAGTTGTAGAAGGGAGGGATGTGGTGTGTGTGTGTGTGTGTGTGTGTGTGTGTGTGTGTGTGTATGTCTGTGTCTGCATCTGACTTTCTGAGGCCTACATCAAGCAAAAATAATGTAATACCACTACGACGCCCTCATGGGAACAAGATGGAGAGAGCTAACATCTCCTCTCTTGGTGATGCTTCAGCTCTCATAAATACTTTCTTGATTCTCCTTCTGGCAATCCATATGTGAAACTGAACGGATTATTCTTTATTTACCTCTGCCCAGGTTTCCCCCCATCCCAGTCTTCATGTTTCAAGGTCTGGGCATCAATTTCTGAGGCCCATGAAATGAGCAAATGTATAAATGAGCAGAATTGTTGCCATGCCATGTTCTGAAACCCCGTGCTGGTGACTAATTAAGTACAGAGAGTGATATGGTATATTGTTTGCCCAAGCTCCTTTCCAAGGACACAAGGCACCAGTAGAGGGAATAAGGGCCCCATCAAGCAATGCATTAAATAGGACAGCAATAGTCACAAGGGAGAACATGTTCAAGGTATATGCAAACACTACATCACTGCATATAAAATACTTAAGTATCCATAACATTGCTATCCCTGAGGCTGGGGGCATGGGGGAAGTGCCTGGAGCTACCAATAGGCTTAAGAACATAATGTACCATCTAAACAAAGTCAAAAGCCCCAGCTATTAGGGTCAGAGGTGGAAGAATCGCTTAAACACAGGGGCTCAGGGTCAGCCCAGACAGTGTAGTGAGATTTCTCGTAAACATTTAGTCTTGATAAGTTTTTGGCATCCGTGTCTTACAGAAAGTTTTTGCAGCTTTTGTTCCATGCTTAGTTTTGTTTCTGGTGGCTCAAAACACTCCTTAAGATTCGCTTTGACGTTGCTGAACCAGTCATTAAAGTTCTTACACTGCTCTGTAGAAGAAAAGAAAAAAAGTTCCATGTATTGAGATAGTAATTCATATACTTGATACACAAGAGACTAGGAACAGTGGGCAAAGCCAGGACACGTTCTCAGACCCAGTGCTGGGGACCAGTGAGGCACAGAGAGCAATCTGGTGTATATTTTGCACAAACACCTTTCTAAGCACACAGGGCATCCAAAGACATCAACAATGGCAGCATTCTCACTGACACACCCACACTGACCACATGGCCCCAGTGATCATGAAATAGAGATTTAAGGCATGACAAAAGGGATATTACTTATACCAGGCGTTAACAATGTTCCCCCCTCCAAAGGATTTATCCAAATATTTATTCCTTTAAATACAGTCTGTGCAAGCTATCTGAAAGTCAAGTTTAGATCAGACTTTGGGCCCACAGTGCTATTTCCATATTCATATTTCAAGATTGCCTGAAACAAAGTTCAAGACCCATCATGCTCACCGTTCAAGAACGTGGCAAAGTGATCCTGCAGAGCATTCTTTTTGGTATTAAATAAATTGCTGACACTTGCATATTGTCTTTTCAGTTCGGAAAGCTCTGGAGTCAGGCACCCTATTTGATTTTCCAGGACCGTCATACTGTGCTTCTGCTGGAAGATCTGCTGCTGGATTTCCTGCACACAGAATAAACCAGTCACTGCATCCTCAAACTGGCTTACTTCCCACCAAAGATCATGAGCTCCTAATTACATCCATGTCTGTATCTACATGTATGTACTGGTTTACACATACATGTGTGTGTCAGTGTGTATGGAAGCCAGAGGTCAACGTCATATGTCTTCCTTGATTATTCTCCATATTATTATTATTATTATTATTATTATCTTATTTTTATTGGGATCACTGAACTTGTGGCTCATTGATTGGCTAGGTTAGCTGGCCAGTGATTCCCTTGTATCCCTGTACTAAGGTTACCATGTTTGGCTTTTTAAAAAAAAAAAAAAAATATGGATGCTGGGGATCTGAACCTGGGTTCTGCTTACATGGTAAGGACACTGACAACTGATGGCTCCCTGGCTACAGAGATTTTCATTATTTTGATCAGCCCAAACAATTTTCAGTTGAGTAACTCTGCTTTCTTTTTCATAGCCAACGTAAAGTACAATAGCATTTATTTTTTGCACATACTTATTTGATGTGTGTGTGTTGTTTGATGTGTGTGTATGTTGGTGCCATTGTGGGCATGTGGATGCATGTGAAATGTCATGTGGGTTCAAGGGACTGAACTCAGGCCATCAGGCTTGGGGCACTTGCTGAGCTATCTCACTGGCCCACAACACATCCCCAGGTCCTTTGCTCCCCACCCCTTTTCACTGACTACACAAGGCCAAGATCACCAAAAGTTAGCGTTAGCGACATCTCAGGGGTAGGGAGGAGCTCTTGCCTAACATGCACTAGGTCTAATCACTAGCACCGCCAATATGTAGCTAATATTTTAAAGTTAAAAAAAAAAAAAACAGAGTCTAAACATAGGTCTAAGCGCAGGAGTTGGGCAACTAGATGATACCTCAAGCTTTGTGAAGATCTCCAGGCTATCAGAAGGAGACAAGGCATTCAGGAGGGACTCGGTCATCCCCATCTGGGTCTTGGCCTGGTCCAGATCCTCTCTCAGCTCAGCTGTGCTTCCACTGGGCACGTAGCTATTGGATTCCCCTGTAACGTGCATTTTTACATCTTTCACCTTGCTCAGGACAGAGGACTCCATGACCTGAAATCACCAAACGCAGGACACAACGCACACAGTAAGGAGCCTGTTCCGGCATACCTCAGGCAACGGCTCCAGAGCAAATTGACAACACTTCATCTCAGAGTGAAAAAGATCCTTTTCACATTGTTCTAGATCGCTGTCTTAAAAGAAACAAGAACTAAGGCTGGGTGTAGTGGCGCACACCCTTGGCTGCGCTGCATTTGGGAGACAAAGTTAGGCAGATCTCCAAGTCCAGCCTGGTCTCCAAAGTGAGCCCCAGGTCAGTGAGGCGTACACAGAGAAGCCTTGTCTCAAAACCAAACCAAACCAAACAAAAAGCAACCAACCTAATAATAAACAACAACAAAACCCCCAAAAGAAACAAGAACTATATGAAAAAATAGAAATTGATACTTTCTGAGAGAATAATTGGAATCCTTCTTCCCAAAGGAATGGTATCCAACCTGCAAACTGAAATGCTACGGCACTCATGAGAGAAAACCTATTTCCAAACATAAATGAGATTAAAATGTATAGAGAGCATGAATAGCCTTGTTTTGTTTAGAGAGAGGATCTCACTAGTCTCCAACTCGTGATCCTCCTGCCTCAACTTCCCCAGTGTTGGGATTCCAGGAAGGCACTACTTCACTGGCTAACACTGATGACTTCTTTATGTGTTCAGCAAGAGGTGTGAGCACTTCACATGCAGACTGAAGGAGACTGAGTAATTTGCCCAGGATCACAGAACTAGTCGGCTGTACAGATAAGGTGTCATCCAAGAGGCCGGCCTGCCCAAGAGCTCATGTACAACTAAACACTATATCCCTTCATCCAAATGAAACTGAGATAAACCTCTTCTCTCAACAGAAAAAAAAAA
>JADRCD010232700.1:11473-26480 GCA_019843815.1 Montemys delectorum
GTGGTCCCTGCTTCACTTTCCAACTCCAGGTTCCTGCTCTGAGTTTCTGCCCAGACTCTCCTTCATGATGGACTGTATACTGTAAGATGACATAAACCCTTTCCTTCCTGGGTTGCTTTTGGTTATGGTGGTTATCACCACCACAGAAAGCCAACTAAGGGGGCTGGAGGGATGGCTCAGGGGTGAAGAGCACTGACTGTTCTTCCAGAGCTTCGGAGTTCAATTCCCAGCAACCACATGGTGGCTCACAACTATCCATAATGGGACCTGATGCCCTCTTCTGGTGTGTCTGAAGACAGTGACAGTGTGCTCATGTACATAAAATAAATAATTCTTTCAAAAAGAAAGTAAGCAAGGATGTAGGGTGTCTCAACTGAACTTGGACCTCAACAATTTAGCCACTTGCACCAGGGGTCCCATCTTTGCCTCCCAAGCAGACATCACATGCTCCCAGATCTTAAATGGCTTCCGGGATCCCAAACTCAGGCAAGCGCTTTCTTTACACACAGAGCCATCTCCATAGCTCTGGAGGCAGCTTGCAGAAACATGTCAGTTCCCAGTCTGGCAATTCTCAAAAGTATAGTTCTCAGGGTTCTCATATAGTGCTTGCTTATCTTTCACAAAGCCCTGGATTCCACTCCCCTGCACCATATAAACTGGCAATGGAGTTTTATACCCACAGGCTCAGTATTCAGGAGGTACTGGCAGGAATCTCAGAAGTCAATGTCATACTCGACTCGCTAGCTTGGGAGTTAGAGGCTAGTGTAGGCTAAAAGAGACCTAGCAGCTGCGCACAATGTCTGCAAAAGATCAAGCCACTCCATTCTAGCAGGGAGGGGCTCACTACCCCTTGCTGACGAGATAATGACAATTGATGACTTCTGGAAGGTGGGGAGTCAGTGTTCTTTAAGGTGATGGCCCCTGGTAGGTCAGCTGTGCTCCAGTGATGGTCTCATGCTCCTATGGACGGTTCAAACTGTCCATAGCTGGGGGCAGGTGGAACTGAGAGGGGTTAGGTGAGGAGTGAGGATAAGCATGGCAAAATGGCATTGGACACATATGAAATTCTCAAAGAACAATAACACAATATTTTGTTTTAAAAGGTTGTTTTAGAAGCAGCATAAGCGAGAACTTGTACCCTGTTCTGTGTACAAGTTTTTCTGTATTGATCATTCTCAAATAGAACTATCTAATAGGGAGAAAATGATAACCTGAGGTTTTAACAGGTAGGCTTAGCACTTAGCAAGGTGGGATGTTCTCTGTACTTTGTTTCTTCTTGGACAGAATGTTCTGGATGCTTTGCTCATACGTTCTCTTCTTGGGAATTAGGGTCCTTGCTGGCCTATGAACATGCATTGTTCTTTTCTATGGCCTTTATTGGTCTTCTCCAGGTGTAGCCCAGACCCCCGAGGCAGGCCACTTTGGCTTTTTAAGGGCTGATCCAAGCATAGGCGAGTACAGTTCCTTCCCACTCAAATCCCACTCTCTTCCCTCTCCTTCTCTTCCCTAAGATCACTGTCACACCCCTCTGTCCAAGGGCAGAACTGGGGATGGGGGTGGCAGTGAGGCAGAAAGATCCTACTGGGATCTTTTTTACAGACCAGGAAGCCACTTGCAACAGCCTCCCTGGGAGCTGAGGGTTAAGTGTGGAGCAGTGCGATAGATCAGCACATACTCATGGCTATCCTTCCAAAGAAGTCTGAACAAATAAGGGAATGGGGCTGCCTGCGTAACAGTGTCCACACTAACCTTTCTGCCCAGATGCAAGTGTATTAGTAAACAAAAAGGAACTCAGTTAAATTGTGTGTCTTAATATTCTGGCCATAGGAACAGAGCATAAAGTCCTAGCACTCAAGAGGCAGAGGCAGGTGGATCTCTCTGTTAGTTCAAGACCAGCCTGGTCTACAGAGAGAGTGCCAAGACAGCCAAGGCTACACACAGAAACCCTGTTTAGAGAAACTGAGAGAGAGAGAGACAGAGACAGAGACAGAGAGACAGAGACAGACACAGGCAGACACAGAGAGAGACAGACACAGAGGCACAGAAGATGAGAGTGGTTTGGTTTTTGGTTTTTCGAGGCAGGGTTTCTCTGTATATCCCTGGCTGTCCTGGAACTCACTCTGTAGATCAGGCTGAAATCTGCCTGCCTCTACCTCCCAAGTGCTGGGATTAAAGGCATGCGCCACCACTGCCCGGCTAGAAGATGAGAGCAGAACTAATAAGTACAATTATACTAATCATTCAGATTTGCTCATTCCACATGGTTGTTAAGGAACCCAGAGAGGTTGGAGACCACCCTCACCTAACATGTTGAGGACTCTGGGCTCTGAGGTCCTGCCTCAGTCCCCCAATGTGCTACCATACCATTTCCTGTAGGTAGGTACCCTTCAATCTCTTGTCTGCATGTAGATACATTCAGTCAACACCTGTCTCTAACTATCCACTGTAGAGAGAGCAAGCAGGCATAGCGGGGAAGGGGAAACTGAGCTTGTCTTTGAAGCAGGGTACAGTCTGCAAAACCTGCCAGGGACAGCGCCACATGTTCTGGTGGCAGCTGGGCAGTTGCCTTCCCATTTCCTCCACCCTATTCTGGATTTACACCCTAGCATCTAGAACATGTTATTTATGGACTTTACTAATGAGTTCTCTCAGCCTCTCAGATCCAGTCAATCAAGGAAGCTCAGCAGGAGTTAAATGTGCTTGCATCTGTGTGACGGTTTTCTACTAGAAAACTATAAAATAGAACAGAGCCACATTTTATTTCGGGTGCTGTTTCAGCGCTCCAAACCAAGTGCAACTCAGTGGGTGTGCAGAGCCGGCATCATGCACATTGTGCGCACACCTGTGAGCATACCCACACATAGAGGGGGCACGATTATTAGGCGTGCTTTTAATTTTTTTATGGTGCTCTTACGGGGGTGCTCTGTGGTTGTTGTCAGATCACAGCACCCCTGTTTCATAAGATAAAAGCCCCCTAAGGTAGCCCTTAAGAGTCTCTTAGAGTGGACTCTCTTTCCATCCAGCGTGGCCCTCTTTGCAAAGGGCTGGGGAGGAGCAAGGCTCCCACACACGCAAGTCACAGAGATCTTTCTGGAACAGGCAAGTGGGAGCACTCACGGTCTGCTGGTGAGAAGCCACTGTGGTGATTTCCGGTTCTTCCCTTAGGGCTTGCTATTTCTGCTGGTTCTCATATCCTGTTCAGCAGACAAGAAGGTTCTGGAAGGCTGAAAGAGCACCCACACCAGTCGGGCACCAGTCTGTTCTCAGGGTCTTATTTTGGTTTCAGATCTGGCCAGTGAAATTTAGATTCCTGTTGGCAAGCCCTGAGGGCAGAGGCGGGGCCGGTTCTCCTCCGAGACCTATCAAACTAATAATCAAGAGACACTTTTGGTAGTTTGCATCAAGTCCCAGCTAATGGGAAAATAGCCTGATCTACCCCAGTAGGAGCCTGACACTGCACTCCTCTCTGGTTGTTAATGAATTGGATATGTGCATCAGCACTCTGGTTCTGAATACCTTTCTGTCTCACTACTGCCTTCTGCGTCTCTACTCTCCACACCGTCCTAGAGTAGCTCTTGGGATCCTTTCAGAATAGACTCTCTCCAGCCAGTGGGACCCTCTTTGCGGAGGGCTAGGGAGGAGGAAGGCTCCCTGCGTCCTGGGAAGGCCAGCCTACAGGCACCAGCTCGCAGCCCTCCCACAGGGACAGGTACAAGGGGGTTTCTTTGCCAATTCCCACTCAGATAATTACCCTCCCCACCTCTCGGCTACAAGTGATGGCTGGAAGACCTGATTATCAGGATGACTGCAGGAGAGACCGACCCGGGGAGACTGACCGTAGAATGAAAAATGGTACCAAGGGATGCTTGCTGGGGAGTGGAGTGTCAAGCTGCTGGCCCTGTCCCAGCCCGTGTTCCTTTCTTAGGGCTGTAGTGCTGTCCTGTTTTCATGCAGATACCAAGAAGGCAGATGAAAAAAGGCATTGAGGAAAGATGGTGGTGTTGCTAGCTCCCTCCAGCAGGCTGTGTGTGCACATGCATGTGTCAGGGCATCCTGTGGAGGTCAGAGGAGAATGTGGGTCTCGGGGATCAAACTCAGGTTGTCAGGCTTGGTGGCAAGTGCCTTTTACTCACTGAGTCATCTTGCCTGCCCTACTTGAGGATTTTTTTTTTAAAGTCATTGGTATTTGTGGAAGACTCCCCCTCCACATGAGTCACAGCCTTTGTAATCCCTCGGGGTTTTTTTTGTTTGTTTGTTTCTTTTTTTTTTTTTTTTGAGGCAGGGTTTCTCTGTGTAGTCCTTGATAGTTTAAGAGACGACTCGCGGTAAAATCCACACACCAGGTCCAGACAATACCACGTGTAGAAGGTTTAATTGGGGAGAGTGGGGAAAGGTCTCGCGCAAGAGAGGAAGGGGAGAGCAAAAGGGCCGGAGGGAGGAGGGCTTCTCCTTTATATCTGTGTGATGACGCATGTGCTGCCCAGGTGAAATTGGGTAGCCCTAGGGGTTCTTGGGAATGGAGGGGGGGCATTACCATGGTAACAGATCTATGGTCTTGCCTATCTCTAGGTGCAGGCACTTGGTGATGCTAACAGTCCTGATTGTCCTGGAACTCACTCTGTAGACCAGGCTGTCCTTGAACTCATAGAGATCTATCTGTCTCTACCTCCCGAGAACTGGGATTAAAAGCCTAGGCATTCCCTCTAGGCTCCGCCCAACAGTTACCTGGCAACAGCCAGGTAGGCCTGGCTTGCTATAAAAGAGGCTGATTGGCTCCTCCTTGCTCTCTTTGCCCCTTCTTTCTCTCTCATTCTCTTCTCTCCCTGATCTCTTTCTTTCTCTCTCTCCATTCCTCTTCCCCCCTCCACCCCATGTTTAGCCGACCTCTTCTTGTTTCATCTGGTCTCCTCTGGTCTCGGCTCCCTTCCCCTCACCTCACCTCACCTCCCCTTGCCTCACCTCTCTCTTCTCTCTATTCTCCTCCTCCTCCTCCTCCTCCTCTTCCTCCTTCTCCTCCTCCTATTCCCCCAGCCCCACCCCGTCTCTACTCCCTTCTCAACTCCCTTTCCCATGCCCTAAATAAACTCTATTCTTATACTATACCTGCCTTATGGCTGATACCTTAGGGTGAAGGGATGCCTCAGCATGGGCCCTCGGAGGCATCCCTCCCACCTCACCATACAGCGCTCTATAAGATATATCCTGGCACTTTTTATAAAACACAACTGCTGCCACCGCCTGGCTGTAATACCCCTTCCTTAGGTGTGTGTGTGAGAGAGAGAACTGGAAACTGACTCAATTCTAACCAATAAGATGTAGCAAAGCTGGTGGGACACTGTTTCAGTGCAGTTTGTTGGTTTACCTAGACAAGGTCTCCTATAGACTAGTTCATCTTGAATTCCTTATCCTCCTGCCTCCACCTCTCATCCATTTCAAAGGATTGCACCATGCCAGTGAGAAAAGCCACAGCAATGGCCTCTCTTGGCGCCAGTGTTCTCTGAGTCAGCCTTCCTTGCTGTGACAAAATAACCGAGGCAACAACATTAAAGGAGGGAAGGCTTCCTGGGCTCCTGGTTTCAGCCAGGGTCACCTGTCTGTAATGTTTCAGGACCCAGCATAAGGCAGAGCGTCATGGCAGGGAGCAGAGGCGCTCATCTAAGAATCGGGATAATGGTAGCTGGAGGAAGGGTCGGGGAAAAACCAGTGCCACATACCCTTTTAAGAGCACACCCCCCAGGGACCTTTTTTCTCTGAGCCTCCCTCCTAAGGTTTCAAGCACGTTCTAGCAGCCCCACCAGCTGGAGGATGAGCTTTCAGTGTGTGAGCCTTAAGACGCATCCCAGAGCCAAGCTGTAACAAGACCTAAAAATCTCGTGTTACAGTCACACCTTAGTTCACGTTACTGTTCACAGGTGTAACAAGACCCCAGACCTTCGTAGATCTACATTCCTTACCACACCTGACTCCATGACAGCAGTGCCATTTGGGCTGTAAAACTCATCACACAGACAGTACCACCAGTCAAAACAAAAACAAACACCTATTCCATCAAACAAAGTCAGTAGTTCTGGGAAGGCCTCTAAATGTACTCACCTTGCCTTTTGGGTTCTGTAGCCCTTTTTCTGTGTAACTGTTCTTGTTAACTGAAGTCTGTCAACTCAGGACATTTCTTTTTTTTTTTAATTTTTATTTATGTATGTATGAATATTCTGTGTGTATATATGGTGCATGCCAGCAGAGGGTTTTAGATCCCATCTCAACGTTTGTGAGCCACCATGTGGTTGCTGGGAATTGAACTCAGGACCTCTGGAAGAGCTAGCAGTGCTCTTAACCGCTGAGCCACCTCTCCAGCCCTATGGTTTTGTTCTTAAAAGTTTATCCTGAGAAAGGCTCAGTGCTACACTGGGGTCTCCGACACTGAGTGTAGTCGCCAGCCAGCCAATACAGACTTTCTATTGGCTTAAACCCATGTCTGAACAGTCTTCTCTGGTGAATCCCCCTCAACAACAGGGCCTTATTCTGTAACACGAGCTGGCACGGAGCTCGCTCTGTGCTCCAACATGGCCTGCACTCACAGAAATTTTTCTGTTTCAGTCTCTAGAGTATTAGGATTATAGGCACAGAAAAAACACAAGTAGGTAAATCCCACTACCTATATTATTGTTTTATATTTTGAGATAGGGTCTCATGTAGTCCTGGGTGGACTCACTATGTAGATGAGGATGACCTTGAACTTCTGATCTTCCTGCCTCCTCCTCTCCAGTGCTGGGATTACAGGTCTGCATGGCCAATCTTGGTTTTAAGCAGTGCTAGAGATGGAACCCAGGACTTCATGAGTGCTAAACAAGCACTCCATCAACAGAGCCAGTCTCTAATTTTTCTTAAGAACAGCTGCTACGGGGCTGGAGAGAGGTCTCAGCAGTTAAGTGCACTGACTGCTCTTCCAGAGGTCCTGAGTTCAAATCCCAACAACCACATGGTGGCTCACAACCGTCTGTAAGGAGATCTGATGCCCTCTTCTTGTGCGTCTGAACACCAGCTACAGTGTACTCATTTAAATAAATAAATCTTAAAAAAAAAAAAAAGAACAGCTACTATAAATTAACATCTTTTACCCCTTAGTTTAACAATAACAAGTATATTCCTCTGTTCTTGCCCAAGAATGTGGAATGTTACTGATCCCTTCTAGTTTGGGGGGATAAATATTTTGCTTTTCTATACCATCCTCTCCATTTCCTGCCTAGCCCCAGGGATCCTTTCTCTTTTGTACTTCCCCAGTGCCAGGATTATAGACTGTTAACTTGGGTGCCTGGGATCCAAACTAAGGTCCTCATGCTTGCCTAGTAAGCACTCTAGTGACTGAGTTGTGTCCTGGTCCCCAAATTGAGTGTTTCATGACATAAACTTACCTGAGCATAGACTGTCATACAGCCTGCCAAAACAAAACAAAAAACAGAAAGAAAACAAAACCAAACCCTACCACTTGATGGCACCAGCAAATAAGGAACCCACAGGGGCTTCTCGATGATGCCTTTTGGCAGAGTCCTGTGCATTTTTCCCAAGGACCAGGGAGGGATGCTATTTTTTGAGGTGGTTTTGAAGTAGCTCTGTTCTCAGAGGCTCTCGTTGCCTGAGGCTGGGGCTCTGTTATCTGAGAAGCATGGTCTGACAGACCTCACCTCCCAGCTTGAGTTTAATGCAGAATTTCAAAGTTAACTGTGCTGCCAGTGGAAGAAGTGCTCTGGGAACTTCCAAGGCGAGTCTGTAAAAATATCAGTGGTCTCTCACGGAGGACTAAGCATAGGGTGTTTATTTTAAGACTGGCCTGGAGGTTTGGGGTTGATGGCGGGAGACGGGGCAAGGGGGTGCTGGGGGGAGGAGGAAGGAGTCCTGGAGCAGGGAAACTAACTAGTCTCTTCTCATGGCAGATGTTGGGGGGGGGGGGTTTGTCGGTCTCCCACCAATCGATTTGTTTGTTCTGTGCAGATACTATGCTGATGCCATATAATCGCATATACTCAATCATAATCCAGTTCTGACATGGTCCCCCTGGAGTTAGTGTATTCCAGCTTGAAGACTCATTCTGGACGACCCATAAGCCAGGGTCCCTCTTCAAGTTTGTTAGTGTGATCAGAAGACTTACAGAAACATTAACTTACATGCACCTATTGATGGTAAGGCTAAACCTCAGAGCAGCCAATGGGATGCTTAAGTGAGGAAGGTGGGCAGGGACAGGAGCTTTCAGGATCTCCGTGTCCTTCACCCTGCATCCCTTTAGACTGTTACACAGATGCACCTGGTTAAAGCCCTGGCAGAGGCAGGTGAGCGCTACCTCCAGCCGCCCTCCCTCAATGAAACTCCCAATCTTGTAATGCAGCTCCTCTGGCAACCAGCCTCCCTCCTTAAGGGCTTTCCACACACTCCTCAGGAACCCAGACTCAGGTGAGGCTAAGGGGGCTTGGAAGTTATCAAGCAGTGTCTCTTTCCACCCGTCAGAATGGCTGTTACACACACACACACACACACACACACACACACACACTCAGACACACGCACAAACACACGCACGCATGCGCATACTATATATAGTGTGTGTGTCTGTGTGTGTGCGCCTGTGTGTGTCTGTGTGTGTGCGCCTGTGTGTGTGTGTGTGTGTGTGTGCAAGTATTGGTGAGGACATAAGGCATCCAGATTTTGGGAGTGGAAGAAAATGGGAAAAGCTACTGGGGTCCTAACTGGGGTCTTATAGGGAGGAGGCTCCAGGTAGGGACCTCCCCCCAAAAACCCTCAGTATGAGTAGTTTAGGATAATTATTGCTCACCATTCCAGCCAGAGGTAGAGAAGTTAGCAATAGCTTAGGTGGCTCTCTCCTTTTGGTCACGTTGTGTCTGAGTTCCTTTCTGTGTCTGGCGTGGCAGGAGGGGGAAGGGGGTTCCCCACTGAGTCTCTTCCTGACCCTCCACCCATGTGCTAGCCATGGGCAGTCTTCATTTTGCCTCATGTACTCTGCTCATAAGGTGTAGGGACACAGAGGGCACCTTTAGTGTGTGGGGGGTATCAATGGCAAGACTGAGGCCAGCGCACGATGCAGGGGACCAGGGGTGGCAGGGCCGCTGACTCACTGTGCTTCACAGAGGCAGCAGCCGCGTCTTGGTGGAGCTAAATCTGCCGCACGTTTTTAGCTCATGCAGTTGTTGGCAACCTAACTCAACAGCCTGGGTTTTTTTTTTTTTTTTTTTTTTTTTTTGCTTCCTGGAGATTGGTGAGCCAGCTAACATTCCTTTAATAAGTGCTCATTCTACAGAAGTGGGTGGTCACTTGAGTTGTCTGTGGATCCCTCCGTGCTTGTAAAGTTCAGGACCAAAAATACACGCAGAGTGCCTTTTGGGTTTCTTTTGGTGATGTCTTGAGGTGTTGATTCCGTAGGCTCCAGAGAATCATGAAGGAAGAGAGAGATTCAGGGCTTGCTTGGCAAACATGTCTCCTCTAATTCTATGATGCAACGCTCTGAGGAAAAAAATGGCACCCTAACTATCATGATCTTGCCGCTCTGACAAAAGTACTTGCAGGAGAAATGGTTTATCTTGGCTTAGAGTTCAGGGGATGCCGTGTATCATGGTGGGAGGGCATGTTTGCAGAACTGTGAGGAGGCTGGACATGAGGCATGGGCTGTCAGGAAGCAAAGAAAGATGAACACTGGGGCTCAGCTCTTGTTTCTGTTTCAATGTAACCCAGGACCCCAGCATATGGAATAGGACTACCTACATTTAGGGTGGGTATTCCCACCTCAAGGAGCCTAATCTGAAAAAGTCCCAGCACGCTCAGGGGCATTGTCTCTTTAGTGACTCTACATCCATCAAATTGACAATATTAACCATGATAGCAGTCAATTAAATATTCTCAAACAGCTAAGAAAGAGGATTCTTGTTTCCAGCATGAAGATATGTCTGAGGTGATGGACAGACCAGTTACACATTGTACATAATGTGTTAAAATGTCACTATGCCCTACATATGTGTGATGGTTTGCATATGTTGGTGTGGGCTTTAAGACTCTCATTCTAGCTTCATGGAAGCCAGTCTGCTGGCAGCCTTCAAATGAAGATGTAGGAGTCTCAGCTCCTCCTGCACCAAGTCTGCCTGGATGCTGCCATGCTCCCACCTTGATGATAATGGACTGAATCTCTGAACCTGTAAGCCAGCCCCAATTAAATGTCCTTAGAAGAGATGCCTTGGTCATGGTATTCATAGCAGTAAAACCCTAACTGAGACAGAAATTGGTACCAGGAGTAGTATCCTGTTATATGTCACCTAAAAGTAAAGATACTTTATAAAATATATCCTCCAACAATTCAGGGCCTATTCCCAGAAGAATGAATCGACAGAAAGTGATTTTTTTTTCCATGCAATATTGAAATTCAGACACATGCTACAACATAGACAGAACTGGAAGACACCATGGTAAGTGGAAGAAGCCAGTCTTAAAGGGAAAAGCATTATCTATAAGATATTATAACAGAATAAACAATGGAAAGGAGGGGATTATCCACTTGGGCCTGGTGCTAGGGTTTCAGTCAAGCTATAGTCTTTTGCTTTGCTGCTTTGGGGCCATGATAAGGCAGAACAGCATGATAGGAGGTGAGCAAAGTGGCTCACCTCGTGACAGACAAGAAGCAGAGAGAAGATGGAGAGGAAAGGGCAGGAGGAGGAATACAGCGCCGGTACCCTACGTCCTTCAACCAAGCCAACCTTCTCATGCTTCCATCCCTTTCCAAAAATGCAACCCCATCGATGGCTTGATCTGTTCATGAAGTCAGAAGCTGCATGATCCCAAAGCTGGCAACCAAGCCCCGGTATCTGAGCCTGGGCGGGAGAATGTACTTCCACACCATGTCTCCTTCCGTTTACAGATGGTTCCTGAGTAGTAAGAGTTCCAGAGAGAAAGAAGGATGATGGCCTGGAGGAGGGACTGGAGCACGGAGAACATAGTATGTATATATATATATAAATATAAATATATATATATATATATAAAGATTTATTTATTTATTATATGTAAGTACACTGTAGCTGTCTTCAGACACCCCAGGAAAGGGCATCAGATCTCATTACGGATGGTTGTGAGCCACCATGTGGTTGCTGGGATTTGAACTCAGGACCTTCGGAAGAGCAGTCAGTGCTCTTAACCACTAAGCCATCTCTCCAGCCTGAGATCATAGTATTTTAATGAGCAGAGAAGAGCTTTCCTTTGGGAAGATGAGACAGTTCAGGAGAAGGATGGCGGCGATGGCTGCACAGTCACGCGATTGTACTTAGTAGAACTGAGGAATGGTTGGAGTGTCAGTTTTCTGAACTGGGTAAGAAAACACGTAAGAAAGAATGCCTTTTCAACGTGCCCAGCAGGGAAGTTACAATTCAGCTCTGTAACTTGAGTAACATGGTTTGAATTTCTGTGTGTTCCCCAATCTCTGAAACTACATTAGAGTCTCCACTGTGGGCTCATTTGGAAATCAGCTCATTGCAGTCAATATGGGTCATACTGGAATAGAGTGAACTGGCAGGGATTTAATCTAGCCTGGTTGGTATCCTGCTACAAATATGGAATTGTAAGGGCAAGGCCATGGGACAACAGAGGCAGAGGAGTGCTGTAGCCTTAAGCAAAGGATGCCATGGCTTGATACCCACCACTGGAAGCTCAAGAGAGGCAAGGAGGGCTTATACCCAGCCTCAGATGAAGCCTGGCCATACTGGCATATGGATTTGCACTCTTGGCTTCTGACACTGTGAGAGAATACATTCTGTTTTAGGCTGCCCAGCTTGTGGGTTATGGGAGCCCTGGCCAATAGGCACAGCACACCCTCCCCTTGTTGTGCCAGGGAAATGTTAGTGATCCCCCAAAACACATACAGGAGCCAATCTGATGCAACTCACAGCAGGGTCTTTATTCTATTTGAGTTAGCTCAGCCCCATCCCCAACCCCCGCAAGGCACCACCATCACACAGAATGGTTTTGGTGGTGGCGGAGCCCCAGATGTCTATCTGGGCAAGGCTTTATAGTAAGCAGCAAGCAGGGAGTATGTGTGCAAGCGTCTAATTGGAAGGCTCCTGTGGCCTTTAACACAATTGGCTGGTGCTGGGAGTCACATCATAAACTTAACTTCTGCTCCCATCTGCATTGATGGTCGTTAGGCAAGGGGTGGGCTTGTAACCTGGGGGTACAGGTTTGTTGGGGGAACAACCTGGAGACACTGGTCTTGTTGAGGGTGTAACCTGGAAATACTGGTCTCTCTGGGGATTGGAGCTAGGCTCAGGTTTTGTTGGGGGGCCACTTGGAAACTAATGGTGGATACCAGCCTGTTAGTCTACCTGAGTTCAAACTTAGGTCAGCTTCTCTAAAATGGAGTCTGAATTTAAAAGCTTTGGCATCTCACCCTCAGTGCTAGACATTCTGCTTTTTCTGTAGCCTGCCAGTCAGGCCAACTTTATCAAGTCCCCCTTTCTACAGGTGGCGTTATAAAAACCATGAACTGACTTAATGTAGATTTAAATGGAACTCCGAATTCAAGATCCGTGTGTCTCACTGGCAGGCCCCATTCAGCTGCCAGGGCAGCAGCTGAGACACTTGAGTGCATACTGGGGGACCCTATGATGTGGGTATGTCATTGTCCCTATCTCAGAGATAAAGCTGAGGCTTCTGGAAGTTAAGCGACTTGTTTCAAGTTGACAGTGGTGAAGCTGAGTGGGGACTCTGGCTGGCTGATGGCACTGTCACATTCGGTCTCACGGCTTCGCATTTTCTTCTCCGTCTGTTTCCACACACCCCACTGGGAAGCTCCATGCACCTGCTTGCTGAGTTTTGCTGAATGAACAGGATGGAAGTTAAAAGCTGGCTAGAGATGGAGGCGTTCCTGAACATCCCTCTAAGAAGGTTGGGGTATAAACAAAATAAAAGAAGCTGTTTCCACAGTGTGGGCTAGAATACCTGCCCTCTGGTAACAGCAGGTAGTCCAATCCTACTGACCCTGCTGGCTAGAGAGAAACCCTCAGATCTGGTCTCTAGCAAGGGAGTCGCCAGAGAGTGTATACCTCCTCCAGGGAAGCGATGGGTGAGATAGAAGGATTTCTCAGGGAGACTGTGCCAAGGGGGCCACATGTGTTTTGTGGAGTTGGTCCACTTCCCAGATAGAATGTTCCTTTTCTAGAACATTCACTTCCACGAACATCCTTTTGACTTCACGTTACTCCCTCTGCAATCCCTGTGATTCGGAACCGTTCAGGAGATGAGTATGTAGATCCCAGGAAACCTGACAAGACCCTGGGTTGGACTGGGTTTCGTTTGCACCAATAGCTTTCTGATTGTGATCTTGGATTGGAGAGGTTCATGAGAAGCCAAGTACATTTCCCAGAAGTCATGAGATTTTGTCTTTTGTGCCATCTTCTTCTCTGCCATCTTTTCTTTCCCCCAACACTTAGAACTCCAGCCGCGCCCCACTTCCCCCATCCCCAAACCCCTTCCACATCTGTACCTGCCTGTCTCAGGGCCCAGAGAACACTGAGGCTTGTTTCTCTAACAGGAGCCTAACCTGGGCTAATTGATGTGTAGGGGTAGCCAACGGCTAAAAGGTATTAATGAGAAGCCCTGAAGTTCCCTTATTTCCTATTGGCCGTGAGCACAAGCCCCTTCGCCAACGTGTGCTCATAAGAATGTTTGTGAAGAGGGCTTGCCCATGTTGTGTCTCTTGTCACCCTGGTAGGTCAGAATGAAGAAACAGCAATTGGGAAGAGCCGCAGAGACCACACCCACTGTGTGATCAAGCCGAGGGCATCAACGCTATCAGTACTCTCCTCTCCTAAATGGTGGCTGAAGTCGGAACGAAGTTAAGAAGGTCAATTTTATGTATTTATTGTGTTTCACTTATACTATCCTGGCAGGGCATATATTTTTATTTTGTCTTCTTCAATTTGGAAACTAAGCATAAGCTAACTGGGTGGCTGTTCAGCAGCTACAGTGCCAGGAATGTTAAGCTCTCGACCTTCTGGCTGTGGACAAGGGCCCAGAATTGGAACATTGACTTGCCCACGGCGAATCCCACAAAGTATGTCAAGTTCAGGTGTTGTACTGATTAACCTTAGACCAACGCAGCAAAGTTATTTGTATTTTCACCTTTGCAATCTGTCACCAGAATTGTTTAGCAGGTGCACATTGGTATGGTAAGGCATTCTGCTCTTACGTAAGGACAGAATATACTAGGGATGATGAGGACGTTGCAGCCTTACCATTTACAGGGCTGGGTCGTCTGCATTCTATGAAGTCATCACCAGGGACTGGTCATTATTAACCAGAGGGCTCCCGTCACTCATCACAACGAGGAAGCAGACACTTGTTAGACCATCAGCTGGCTGCTATGTCCTTATGGGGACAATCAACACAGTTTCTTTCCCAAATAATTTTCAGTCTAGACCAGAGAAATTAAATTAACACCCACGAAACCAGTTTAAGGCAGATGAGATAAATAGCTCTGAAGTAAATTTCCCAAACCCCACATAATAACCAGGCGGAGGCATACATGTATAACTCCATCACTGGGTTCTAGGATGTGGAAACAAGAGGAGCCCAGGGGCTCAAGAACCAGCCAGTCTAGCTGAAATACATGATCCAAAGCCATTGTCTCATAAACTAAGGCAGAGTTGCTTTTGTGGATGGCCCTAGACCCAGAAGTATATGGACAACATGAATTGAAATTGAAATTGGTGGGTTATGAAATAAAAAAAAATAAAGGAGGACATAAAGGAGAATAGAGATCTGGGAGGAATTAAGGGGATGGGTCAGGGTGAGTGTAAACAAATGCTTTGTAGAAAAGAATTAATGAAAAAAAATCATAATAAAGGTGGAGAGTAATAAAGACACCCAAAGTTGATCTCTGGAGTCCACATGGCATGGACAGGCAAGCATGCCTGTATACACGCCTGCTCACATGCAAACACAGACATACACACGCCTGCTCACA
>JADRCD010232701.1:8949-30668 GCA_019843815.1 Montemys delectorum
TAGAACCGTGTAATGAGATCTGACGCCCTCTTCTAGTGTGTCCAAAGACAGCTACAGTGTACTTACATATAACAATAAATCAGTCTTGGGCCGGAGCAAGCAGAGGTCCCAAGTTCCATTCCCAGCAACCACATGATGGCTCTCAACCATCTGTACAGCTACAGTGTACTCATATACATAAAATAAATAAGTCAATCTTTTAAAAAGTCTATTAAAAAAATAACTGAATGCTTACCCCAGTCACCATTAAGATTACACAAGGTGAAAATCTAGATGACTTAACTCTGCTGTGTTTAGTCATTTTAATTTCCTGGATTGAGAAAATAATTTACGTAAGAAAACTGAACATATAACACGGGGAGGCCTACTAAGCACTAACATTTGGATGTTACCTCTAAAAACAAAGCACAAGGTCTCTGGAGACGACTCGGTGGGGAAAGGGCTTGCCACATGAGCCCGAGAACTAGAGTCGGGGTACCCAGAGCAGGTGCCCATGTACATGACAGATGGGTAAAAATTCCAGAGCATGGAAGGTGGAGACAGGCTCTCCCCAGAGCAAGCTGGCTGGCTGGATTAACAAAAGTGGTGAGCTCCAGGTCCCAGTGAGAGACATTGCCTCCACAGATACAATGGAAAGCTGTCAAAAGCTATGCCCAATGTCAGCCCCAGGCCTACACACACATGCACCACACACTTGCAAACTTGCACACACATGGATGCATGTCATACACGTGGACACATAACAAAAAATGAAAAGAATGAAAGAAATGAAAAGAATGAGACAGCTTTTAGAGCCACCTTTGGGTTTATTTGGCATGTGAAATACAGTCCTCCTGCCCACGGTAAGCACAGGCTTCATGGGGGTCTCCTCTCTTGGCACTGTCTTCGTGGAATAACCTGAGGCAGACATCTCCTAAGGGCACAAATGACATAGGCTAGATGGGAAAAGAGTTCAGTGTGTGTGTTGTAGGTGAGTGCCAAGACGCTACGCTATGGGACCTTACACCAGTCAGCTGTACCTGTCTTCTACCTATGCCCCACCCCCAACACACATTGGCAAGGCCAGTACACAGTCACTTTTGCCAAGACTGCCACGTCTTTCTAAACCTAGGTTCTTAGCACAGTTGGTCATCAACTGTAATTTTATCAAGGGGTGGAGCACTTCTAAGCTTGGTTTCAGCTGCAGTGAGACCACACCCAACTCAGTTGTTCCTATTTTAAGAACCCGAGGGGGAGAGTAGTTTTTATCTGTCACTTTACAAACACAAGAAAGCAAATAAAGGAAAGGAAAAACACTGTCTGAGTTGAGAATACACAACCTTGCCCACGCTGCTCCTGGACACCCTAGACCACTCCAAATGCTGTGTTGAGAATCTTCCAAGACCATGTCCATGCTAAGAAACGCTATGGCCAGAAAAGAATACCTATAGCCCCTCAAACATTCCTGTAGACCTGAGGTGGCCCCACCTACAATGGGATGGACCCTCTTCCACCAAACACTAAATAAGAAATTGCCCTCAGGTTTGCCTACAACTGGATCAAATGGAGGAATTTTCTCAACTCAGGTTTCCTACTCTTCCTAGAAGACTTCTATCAAGCCGACATAAAACTGTGGCTGCCAAGTTGACCCCTTGTCTACTTGACGCACAATCACGCGTCACTGTGAAGCCACGACCTTTCCTTTCTTCTTCATCCCCCAAATCACACATTAGTATCAACATCGCAATAGAAAACATGTTACATAACTGAAAAGCCCCCCAGCCTTACTGACTGTAAGACAGAGCTGCCATCTTTGAGGCACACACAAAAGAATCGCAAATGTCTAAGGACCAATTTCCCTGTCTGCTGAGAACTGGTGCGCATGCTCGTGTCTGGCATCGGCTGCTCCTTGGTTCACACGGTCACCCCTATGTTAGGGAAAACACTGCCTAAAGGTTCTCACACTGTCCTCACATTGGATGGAGGTTCTGTATCCAGTTTGACTATTTGCCAACTGATGTTATGATTTTCCAATATTACCCTTGCATCTTCAATTCATAACCACTCCCAAATGACGCAGTTAGGCTAGAGAAATACGTCTTATTAACTGAGAGCAATAGCTTCCTTCCTAGAATTTTACATTTTGTCTTCCATTTGATGTTTTCCATTTAACTTGGCTCCATTGATCTCACGCATCCCTCATCCACTCAAATCCCCTGATCTGGGTCCCACTTTTCTCCACACCATTTTCATGATTGTAACTCCTTTGACAGTCGGGCCCTAAAATAGTAAAGCTAAGGTCCTCCGGTGCATTAGGACCACAGATTCGCACAGACAAGGACTTCTCTAACTACAGAGCTTTGGCCTTGTGGCTGCTGTATCCACGGCAACCATACAGCTCATCCACAGCTCCTCGGTGTCTTGGGCTCCAACTTCTCTTTCCCAGGAGGGGCTGCCCCAGGGTGACATCTGGAAAATTAAACTCAGAAGCAAATGGGTAGTTTGTGTCCTTCAGAAACCTACCCTTTGAAAAATGTCCTCTCTTAAATTAAAGCCAATGCTACCTCTGAATTAAAAAAAAAAAAAAAAAAAAAAAAGAAGATAAAGTAAAATTTTTAAAATCCCATTGGCTCTTCAAGCTCTTTTTCCTCTGGCCTTTCTTGGTACAGATAACACAACTCAGCATCATGGCTTCCGAGACAGAGAAGACACACAAGAAGGGCTCGGCAGAGAAGAAGATACTTCCCTTATGCCACAATGCTGCCTGCCACCTACCTCCATCCACTGTGCCCCTGTTTGGTCTCTGACACCAACCCTGCTCCGCCCCATCCACACTGCAGACTGATCGTGGGACAGAAAGATGTTTCCTCGGCACATGGAAAGCAAGTGGATTCTGTGGACAGGACAGACATGGAAACAAAACCATTTTTGCATCATCATTCTGTGTGACCCTGACTACTCCAGATCATCATTCTGTGTGACCCTGACTACTCCGGATCATCATTCTGTGTGACCCTGACTACTCCGGATCATCATTCTGTGTGACCCTGACTACTCCGGATCATCATTCTGTGTGACTCTACTACTCCGGGGCCCACCCCAGCCTTTTCCTGGGTGTCCTTCATAACTGTCAGCCACAGCAGCCTCTCCTCTCTCTCTCTCTCTCTCTCTCTCTCTCTCCCTCTCCTATCTCCTAGTTCTCTCCCTCCCTTTCTCTTGCTCTCTCCTCTCTTTCCCTCTCCCTTCTCTTCTTTCTTGCTCTCCATCCTCTCTCCATCTCTTCCTCTCCCTCTTCCTCTCCCTTGCTCTCTTTCCTCTCCTTCTCACCCTCTCTCCTTCTCTCTCCTCTCCTTGTCACCCTCTCTCTCCTCTCTCCTCTTTCCCTTTTTCCCTCCCTCCCTCTCTTGCTCTCTCTCCTCTCCCTCTCTCTCCTATCTCCTATCTCCTCTATCTCACACATTCTCTCCTATCTCCCCTGTCTCCTCTCTCCTGCTCTCTCTCTCCTACCTCTCTCCTCCTCTTTCCCCTCTCTTCACTCCCTCTCTTCCTCTCTCTCCTCTCTCCAATCTCTCTTGCTCTCTCTCTGTTTCTCTCTTCCTCACTCCTGTCTCTCTCTTCTTCTATCCCTCTCTCCCTCCCTCTCTCTCTCTCCTCTCTCTTCTCTCCCTTTCTCCCTCCCTCTCTCTCTCTTGCTCTCTCTCTCTCCATGGAACTTCATGTACATAAAATAGATCATCTAGTAAAAATTAAGAGTACAAGTAACCCATCCCTCACCATCTGCCAGGGGTCAAGAAAGACGCTCCTGGCTTCTTTGAAACCACGTGCAGATTGATGTCACTGTCACAGGCAGACTTGAGAGCTGGGTGACAATCTCCTTCAGAGAAGAAAGGAGATATGCTTCTTAAAAGATAGTTTGCCTTCCAGCTACCATTTGGGAAAAGGTACATTATTCTTTTCTTTCATTGCCCAGGCACTTGTGGGAGTATACAGTCTCAAATCCTATGTTTGGGTTCAAGTAGTATAAAGAGGCCTCAGGAGACTGAGTCTGGCTTTCTTCAGAGTCTGGCTAATATTCAGAAATTATTCTCCTGTTCTTTCCTAAAATTGAGGTGGGAGGGGGTAGAGATTGATTGATTCTTGATTCTTAACTAATTTGGTGTCTGAATTATCATGATTTCTAATCTTAAGGACAGAATGTCTGCAGGAAAAAGAGTGTAGAATTGGTTCTAGTTTGCTAAACTAAACAGAAGCCCTGGGATTAAAAAACCAAACTATTGTGACACTTAGAATCAGTCAGTTATCCCGGATACCAGTGTGCAGCAATCAGGTTTGCAAATACTAGAAAATCGTAAGGCACTGGGCCAAGTAAATTCACTTGCAGTGAGCTCAGTTGGGCTTCCCCATACATAGTATTCAAGTCACATTTAAATCCAATGTGTGCATCACCTCTCCAAGAGATGTGTTTCCATGCCTTGCCCTCTGAGAAGGCATTGTAGGCCTATTGGAAATTTAAACAGCCTTTAATTGTGCAGATAGTGCCTGGACTCATGGCTCCTACAGGAGTAAAATGAAAATGAGGCTCACTGTAACCTGGAGCCTGTCCAGATCCAGCCTGTTTGGAAATGGAGGCTCCTCCAGAGGAAACCCAGCTGCTGAGCCACACACAGCCCACATGCTAGGACTTGAACTTTTCAATTGTGTTTGTTTGTTCATTCGTTCATTCATTGGTGGCTACATTCACACCATGGTGCTCTTGAGCAGATCAGAGATCAGCTTTGTGGGGATCAGTTGACTCTTTCTACTTCTTGAGTCCAGAGAATCAAATTTAGTCCAGGGATAATCAAGCTTGGTGGCAAGTTCCTCTGAGCCACCTTGCCAGCCCTTGAAAGACAAATGTTACTAGATGGTGTCTTGGTTGGGGAATCTTGCTATTGCTGTTATGAAACACCACAACCAAAAACACCATGGGGGAAGAAAAAGGTTATTTGGCTTATGCTTCCACATCACTATTTATCATTGAAGGAAGTCAGGGCAAGAACCTGGAGACAGGAGCTGATGCAGAGGCCATGGCGGGGTGCTGCTTAATGACATGATCCTCATACCTTTCTCAGCTTGCTTTCTTATAGAACACCAGCCCAGGGGTGGCTTCACTTACAATGGGCTGGGCCTTCCCCCCATAAATCACTAATTAAGATAATGCCCTACAGGCTTACATACAATCTGATCTTACAGAGGCATCTCAACTGAGGTTTCCTCCTCTTAGACTTCTATCAACGTGACATAAAACTAGCCAGCACAACTGACCCCTTGTCAGCTTGACGCACAAACATATCACTATGAAGCCACACCCCTCCTTCTTCTTCATCTCCAAAATCACACATTAATATCAACATCATAATATAAAGCATTTTACAAAATTGAAAAAGTCCCCAGTCTTACAAATACAAACTTAAAAAAAAAAAAAAATCTGTCAATCTTTTTAAAAATCCAAAGGCTCTTTTAAATTTTCAAAATTGAAACTCCCTCAACTGTGGGCCCCTATAAACATTTTCTTATTTCAAGAGAAAACAACTAGGGTATACTTATAGTCCACTCAAAGCAAAACCAAACTGCAAATGTGTGAATAACTATCCAATGTCTGGGATTCACTCATCATCTTCTTGGCTCCTCCAAAGGGCTATTTGGCTCACTCCTCCAGCTCTGCCCAAGCCGCACACAGCTTGTCTTCTAGGCTCCATCAGGCTGCACTCCAAGGCTGCTACTGCTCTTGGTGATCATCCCATGGTACTAGCATCTCCAGAATGCTGGGGTCGTCTGATGCAACGGGGCTATGCTTTCACCCCCTTTTCTGGGTTCTCTTCAGAGAGCCCACAGTCCTGCCAGACAGTACCAAGTCTCAGCTTCTTTCCATGCCCCATTCATACTTTCAAAACCAGTACCACCTGGGTGACTCTGAAACTACCAAGTTCAGATGCCAGCATGAGGTACAACCTTGGCCACTCCTAGAACACAACTTCTGTGTGCTGGCCCTGAGGAAGCAATTCCCAAAAGATGTCACCTTAATGATGCTGGTCTCTTCTTAATCACAGCTAATTCTTCAGCCCCAGCTGACCAGACACCACCAATGATTGATCTGACCAATGGCCCAGAAGAGTTTTTGCTTCCCTCTGAAAGTTTATAAGCCAGGCCTCCACCATCTGCACTGCTCCCAACATTCCTGCCTTCCAAGCTCTTACAGAATAGCCTACTGAGTTCTCAACACTCAATGAGTTTTTTTTCTACCTCAAAGTCCTAAAGTTCTTTCACAGTCCTTCCTAAAACAGCATGTGTTGTAGGATTTTCCCTGTCCAATTACATTAAGGCAGCAGGAGGTCTATGATTAGACAGGGAAAAGGGAGGCAGAGCTAAGAGTTGCGGAGACAGAGTATCTCAGGGCAGAGAGAGGAAGGCCAAGATGGAAGTGGACGTGAACCAGCTATGGCTTTAACCAGCCACAGATAGTTATGATATCATAAAGTTAGAATAATTGGGACAAAGCATTTATCATAATCAATTGGTTCTGAAATAATTGTATTGGCATCTTATAAATTGAGAATTTATTAATATGTAAATCTGATTGGTTAATTATAAGCTTCAAGAATTTTCTTTCTACCGGGTTGATGGGTGGTGTGGCGAGGTGGATGGTCATTGTGTGAAACTGGCAGCGATCCACCAAGGGACTCCAGAGCTCCGGCCCAGAGAGACCACCAAGTTGAGATCACCCAGCTGGAGCCATGTAGTCGGCCGATTGCTGGCAGTAGTGCAGGAAGCCTGCAGGTCCTTTATTTAATATTTCCCACAATAAGCATGGTCAGGTTTGTCCCAGGAATCCCCCATGATCCTGGCACCATGTCTTAAGCCTGTGTTAGGGTTCCTATTGCAATAATGAAACACTGCAACCAAAAACAGCCTGGGGAGGAAAGGGTTTGTTTGGCTTGTGCTGCACATCTATATTCATCAATGAAGGACGTCAGGGCGGGAACTCAAAACAGGGAAGAAACCTGGAGGTAGGACTGATGCTGAGGCCATGGAGGGTCCCCACTGGCTTGCTCCCTATGACTGCTTTCTTGGAGTACTCTGGACCACCAAGCCAGGGATGACCCCCACCTACAATGGCCTAGGCCCTTTCCCATCGATCACTAAGAAAGCAAATACCCCACACACTTGTGCACAGCTGGATCTTATGGAGTCATCTTCTCAGTTGAGGCTCCCTCCTCTCTGATGACGCTAGCTTGTGTCAAGTTAACTTAAAATTAGCCAGCACAAAAGGGCTACATGCCTTTCCTCTACACTGTTGAGGGTTGGTCTTGCGCAATGTGTATTCAGTTGCTGATTTCTGTTCCCAGAGATCTGGGTTAGAGTTCCGACTCTACCATTGTCATGATTATTGAACCATCTCTTGTGTCAACTTTGTGTAAAGAATGCTCCCCAATTATTTCTGATTGGTTAATAGAGAGTTGATCAGCTTATGGCTAGGCAGAGATAGGAAGGCTGGACTTCCAATCCCAGCCAGTGGTCCCAGGAGAGAAAAAGAAGAGAAGAACCATGAGGAAAGGAGGTAGAGAGATCATGTGGAAAGACCATAAGGCAGAGGGTCCAAGAAGAGTCATGATGAGCAGGTAGCCAAGAGATTCTCCATGAGCAGAACAAGCCAGTAAAAGACCCAAATTGAAAGTAAAGGACCTTATGGCTGGGAAAGAGATAGTTTAGAGGGTTAGAATTGATGAATATTTGCCCAGTTATAGTGCTTAAAGCTTGTTAATAAACTTAATGGGTCCTGGGTCAATTATTTGGGAGCTACAATGGAACACATAAAGCTCAGGCTTAAATTAGAGTCTAGAACATTGACCATGAACACTGATTTTATTCTATCAAACAGTCTTAATCTAAGAAACTCTGCAGGTGACATTCATGTTACAGACTCGTGGAGAGGTAGAAACCCAGGCTAGGTCACTAAACCTAGCCTTTGTGAGAACAGTCCATTCTTCTGATTGTCTGGCACAAAGATCAATTAAGCTATTGGTTAGTTCAACATAACACTGTCTATACAGTACAAGTTAGATTGTCAGTTCCCTATAGGCATATATTATTTCCACTCTGTAGTGTGTGTGGTGTTTGTTGTTGATGGTAAAGATAGTGTTAATATTTTACTAAATAATCCCATCAAAGAGAATTTTAAATTTTAATCTAATTTTGTAATTTTATGTGTACAAGTGTTCTGTCTGTATATGTGTACAGGCAACACATGAATGCTTGGAACCCACAGGGGCCAGGAGAAGGCTTCAAATGCCCTGGACCTGGAGTTGCAGATGTTTGTGAGTTACCACATGGCTGCTGGGAAAGAAATCCAGGTATTTTGCAAGAGCAGAAAGTGTTCTTAACCACTCAGCTATCACTCTACCTTACACTCTATAAGTTTTAAAAAGAGAAGCCAACAATTGTGTGTTTTCAGCACTTGGGAAGTGGACACAAAAGAATCAGAAGTTCTGAAAGGACAACATAAACATTTGCCTCCATGTAAGGGCCAGATCTGAATTTGAAAAAAGGCTGTAAGGCACCAGCTCCAGGAACAGACCATAAAGTCCAGAAACAAGGTCATAAAACCCCCTCCAAAGAACAGCCTGGGGATAATCACAAGAATGGGGGAATATCTTATCTCAGGATGGGCCATCTGTGCTGGGAAGCCCTATCTCATTCCTAGTTCATGACATAGAAATGCAGACCTCTGACCACCTGGCACAAACCAATCAGAAGCTGACCCCTGTGGCCTCCCCAGGACCCACCCATGGAATTTTAGATTACCTAACTTAGAGAGTTCTCTAAGTACAGAAGAGCTGTAGCCAATCAAAGTTGTACTAGTGTCACTGCTTTGGCCCCTACCAATCACATTAGAGATTACCTAATCCTTCTAGAGAGTTCCTCTGGTTCCCTATAAGAAAGCCTGCATGCCTTTGTCTAAGGTCGCTGTTTTGTAAAATAGTTCACCTCCACATGCTGGTTGTTTCTGCAGAATAAATGTTCTTTGTCTTTATATAATACTATCAGAGTCTAGGGTCTTCCTTTAGCGGTTTTCAGACCCTTAGAGTTCAAAGTCTTCCTCAATGACACAGTAAATTTGAGGTTGACCTACATACACACATGACCCTGTCTCGAAAAGTAAAAAGTTTAAAAGATTTTCTATGATGTGTCAGGAGACAGCTCTCTTTTACTTTTATCAGATATTAGTAGAAAACCCACCAAACCCAAACAACAAGATGGGGCTTGGATTCAGCCATAAAGACGAGAGGGTATTCATGGTGATGATTTGTAAGTTTCCATCTGCCTACCACTCCTGGTATAAAAAAAATGACAGGGAGACCTCTGGGATGAAATGTACAAATTCCCTTTTCCATCTGAAAAAGGGCACAGATGGGTCTTCTCTGGGTTACTCAAGCACAAGGCAAGTAGAATTTATTTGATGTGTTTTAGAGCTGCAGATTCCCTGGCACCCATCAGTCTCACTGATATTAACTGGAATTGTAGGAATCCAAATACACTAACACAGCCTAGGAGAATGCAGGCAAATATTCAGTGTTCTGTCTGAATGTAGCTGCACCTTACTTGTTTGTCCAGAGGAGGCACATGAGCACTCACCCACATGCTGCACCAGGAGAGAGCAAAGCCATGAGAGCTTTGGAAACAAAGGTGGTCCTCTGACAAGTGACTTGGAGAAAAAGGATTTCAGATTCTCTTGGCGAGTTTGCCTGAATAGGAAGAACATGCCAAGTAAAGTAGGTAAAGGTCTCCCTTGCAAGAGCTTTTCTGAACATTCACTTCAAAGGAGACCAGCATCTCCTTCCTCTACCCTTGCTCATTCCCACTCCAACCACAGCGAGTGGCTGTCTACAAAAATAACTCATAAAGAGTGGTTGGGAAACGAATCTGATTTGTGCCCCATGGTTTGGAACATCTTGATGACTCAAGGGTTCCTGGGCTTCGTGACCCTGATGCCACTGTTCTATTTCAAGGCCTCAGTAAATAAAAGTCATCATCACACGTTCACACCAGTCCTCATCCCTGGGGAGGTCATCAGGTCCCACGCAGAATTTCATCTTAGTGACAGCAACTTAGGGACTGGAATCTCTAGGGTTGTTTGGTGTTCTCTCCCTCTCCCTCTCCCTCTCCCTCTCCCCCCCCTCCCTCCTCCCCCTCCCCCCCCCGTGCGCCCCCTCCCCCCCCCCCCCCTCCCCCTCTCCCTCCCCCTCCCCCTCCCTCTCCCTCTCCCTGGTGTGGATTTCACTGATTCACATAAAAGAGCCGTGAGCTTATTCACAAACACTATGTAAAGGTATAGTAAATGGTGCGTTATTATAAAAGAAAACTGGACATGATTTCATTGAACAAATCATCTGCTCCTTCCTGCCTCACTTTTCCCACTGAAGAAGTGAAAGAGTTTACAACTGAATTTCTTCTCTCTGTCTGTCTCTTTCTCTCTGTGTATCAGAGAGAGACAGAGAGACAGAGAGAGAGCATGATTCTGCATAGAACCCAGAGCCTTGTACATGCTAACTACATGGTTCACCACTGAACAATATCTCCAGTCTCTCAAGCTTTATTTTTAAATGTTAATATTACCATGCAATCAAAAAAGAAAGAAAGAAAGAAAATGATTCAGATGTAACTTTTAACAAATGCCATCACCATTACCTGGAGGTGGGGAAATAAGTCATTTATCAGTCAAAATTTTGTCAGCCGTAGCCTGTTTAAGTGGGAAAATATCAACCTTTAATTCTTAAAGAACATTCCATTGTTAAAATATGTGTATATGTCCTTGGGTCTATGGACATGGTTGGGGGTGCCTGTGTGGTTACAGGTGTCAATCTCTTGGATCTGGAGTTATAAGGCATTGTGAACCACCCAGTGTGGGTGCTGGGAAGCAAACTTAGCTTCTCTGGGAAACAAACATGGGTATGTGCTCTTAATCACTAAGCCAACCTTCTAGTCACTACCCTTTAACTGTTTGATGGATCTTGCTTAACTATTTTTTTAAAGTAACAGTATTAAGTCTAGAAAATGGAAATTCAGTTGTAAACTCTTTCACTTCTTCAATGGGAAAAGTGAGGCAGGAAGGAGCAGATGATTTGTTCAATGAAATCATGTCCAGTTTTCTTTTATAATAACGCACCATTTACTATACCTTTACATAGTGTTTGTGAATAAGCTCATGGCTCTTTTATGTGAATCAGTGAAATCCACACCAAACTCTAGGTCTTTCTCGAGGAAAAGTTCCTGCCTGCCCTCTTCTTAGGTCTAGTGGCTGATGGAGTGAGCAGACAGGAGCTGCTCGTGCCAACAGGGCAGTGGGGAGCAACGTTGTCCACCGCACAAAGAGAAACTGCAGACCAAAAAAAAAAAAAAAAAGGATTCCTCCTGGATCAAGACTTTCTGGAAAATTCCGCTTTAATCCTTGAATCAAAGAAAAAACACTGGAGCCTGGCCTAGCCTTTAAGTACAGCGGCTGTTACCCAGGGCTGAGCGTGCGTGCGTCTTGCAGTCCCTGCAGGTGGGAGCCTTGGAGTCAGTCAGCTGATAAACTAGGTCTTGCTTCAAAGGACTGCAGTGCCAGCCCTGGTGATTTCTTGGTTCTTCCAGGACTTAGGGAGGGCTTTGAAGAAGAGAAGAGACAAAAGTGCTGAGCTTGAAACTATTCTTGGACTAAGCAGCACATGAAGAACAAAGAAAGATCGCCCAATCTGTTCTACACCCCTAAGTCTGTTCTTCACCCCCTGTCTGTTCTTCACCCCCTGTCTGTTCTACACCCCCAGGCTGTTCTACACCCCCTAAGTCTGTTCTTCACCCCCTAAGTCTGTTCTACTCCCCTAGTCTGTTCTACACCCCCCTGTCTGTTCTACACCCCCTAAGTCTGTTCTACACCCCCTAAGTCTGTTCTACACCCCTAAGTCTGTTCTACAGCACCAGTCTGTTCTACACCCCTAAGTCTGTTCTACACCCCCTAAGTCTGTTCTACACTCCCAGTCTGTTCTATACCCCCTAAGTCTGTTCTATACCCCCAGTCTGTTCTACACCCCTAAGTCTGTTCTACACCCCCTGTCTGTTCTACACCCCCAGGCTGTTCTACACCCCCTGTCTGTTCTACACCCCCTGTCTGTTCTACACCCCCTGTCTGTTCTACACCCCTAAGTCTGTTCTACAGCACCAGTCTGTTCTACACCCCTAAGTCTGTTCTTCACCCCCTAAGTCTGTTCTACACTCCCAGTCTGTTCTACACCCCCTGTCTGTTCTACACCCCCAGGCTGTTCTACACCCCCTAAGTCTTTTCTACACCTCCCAGTCTGTTCTACACCCCTAAGTCTGTTCTACAGCACCAGTCTGTTCTACTCCCCCAGGGTGTTCTACAACCCCCTAGTCTATTCTACAAACTCACATTCTGTTCTACATCCTCAGAAAGTGTGTGGCTTCCTTTTCTACTTTTGTTACTTTTAAAAAATGAATTCATGGGGTAGGTGCACATGTGGACAGTAGAGGACAGTGTGTGGGTGTTGGTTTCTCCTTCCATCGTGTATGTATTCCAAGTTTTGAACTCAGACCCTCAAGACTGGAGGCAATGCCTTTGCTCACTGGGCCACATCACTGTCCCCAAACCTGCAGCCTCTCACTTTAAGTTTCCATGCAGAGAAGTCCCAAAGGTCACCACACCCTCGATTATCCCATTTTTCTGAGCATCCCGGACAACTACACAGATTTAAGCACAGGCTGCCATGCAAGGATGTCTAGAAATCATGCTCATTGTTGTTCCTTTTCTTTTCAGCACTTCCTGACCTTTCCCCTAATGGGCAGAAGGATTCACTTTGTCTGCAGAAGAATTCCTGTTGTTATGACTGGAAGGCAGGGAGAAAGAAGAGGGTTTTTTTTTTTCTTTCACAATGTTTATTTCCATGCAGGTTCCAAACAAAAGGCAGATCAGAAGTTTAGGCTAAGACAAAGATCCACTGGCAGCCTGTGCAGGAAGGCCTGCTGTGGTCTAGCTGTCTCCTGTCAGGAGAGTGAGTCTTCACTTCTCTCCTCATAGCTGCACTGGGAGGTAGCCCAGTAGCAGGTTCCCATATATCTGCCCACGTGACTTTCCCCCACTGGAAAGTTCTGAGCCCATCAATACTGCTCCTTTTTCCGTAGTCACAGATGTTTCCAGAGCCTGCTTTCCACCTCTGGAAAGAGAAGGCTCATCTTTGACCCTCCGAGGGTAGCAAGAATGAAGAAACCCAGCAGTAGTAGGGGAGTGGAGTTCTGTGGGAGTGGGAGAAGTTAATGCCTAGCCTGGCAAATAGTATATCCAAATGACAACCAAAAAGAGTGGAGCTCCAGGTTCAGTGAGAGACCTTGTCTTGGGAGAAAGAGAGAATACGAAATAGAAGAAAACTTTTGTGTGTGGATTTGTAGATTGCTGCCCTCCACACACATATGGATGGCAGGGGAGGGGGGAGCCCACATGTGCACATATGAACACCCCAATAGAAAAATGGAGATGAGAGGACACACCAAAAAGAAACACACAAATCTTAATAAATACCCAAAGATTTTGCAAAGATGCTTGCTAAGTGGATTGGGATCCAGGGGTGCCACGGAGGAGCCTTTGAGGCAGGGCGGCACTGTGTACCTAACAACTACTCCTTTGTTTGATCTTTACAATGACTCAGTGGAGTCTCTGGGTGTTGCATGGACAAGGGAGCCCTTGGGTACTTCTGACCTTGACCAATAGGCTACACTATCTCACGACCCCACATGCTTAAGAGACGACAAACAAGGGGGCTGGAGAGATGGCTCAGTGGGTAAGAGCACTGACTGCTCTTCTGAAGGTCCTGAGTTCAATTCCCAACAACCACACGGTGGCTCACAACCATCCATAATGAGATCTGATGTCCTCTTCTGGTGTGTTTGAAGACAGCTACAGTGTACTAACATATAATAATAAATACATCTTTGGGCTGGAGCAAGCAGAGGTCCTGAATTCAATTCCCAGCAACCACATGATGGCTCACAACCATCTATCTGTACAGCTACAGTGTACTCATATATATATAATAATAAATTAATAAATCTTTAACAAACAAGATACACATCCTTGAATATTCTATTGCCCAAACTATAGCTGAACTTCTGGCACATTCTATTTTGAAGAACTAGGAAAGCTACGTTTTCAACTGGAACTTAAAAATCTTGAAAAAGCTGGGTATATTTCCCCTATTCTGGGTGCTAAAATAAAATTTAAAAAAACTATGAAAAGAGATAGTTTATGACTGTGTTTCTGAAGTTGGCTAATACGTTTATTTAATGCATATTTATACACGGCAAATTCTCCTTGGCCAATCAAATACAAGCTTGAGACTTAGGAATGATCCCTTGAGGAACCACCAATAGCCCTGCTTGGGACTTAACTCCCTTTGAGGATTCAAGGGTGGCATCAGTTACTTTTTCACTCACTGAATAACTGACAGACTCCGGGCTATTATGGCTTGAAATCCCCGGAAACCGAGTCGGAAGACATGGCTCACACGGAGGCAAGAGGAACATGGAGAAAGTGCTGTTCTCCTGGCATCCAAGAGGAAGAGCACAAAACCAGAATCACTGGCTGGGCAGAACCGTCAAAGGCCACTCCCACTCATGATGTGACCCGCCTCTACCACCCAAGCCCCACCTCCTAATAGCTGACTCCCTCGCCAAATAGCGTCGCTGTCTGGGAACGTGCTTTCAAAGCAGACGCCTGTGCAGGAGTTTCAAATTCAAACCCTAACGGGAGACCCCAGACCTTATCCTCAAAGAAAATTGGCCTCTGCTCCTTCCTCGGGGAACCCCAAGAAATCCTGGGGTGCAGCTGGCTTGTGAAGAGATTTAAGAAAGAACAGATAGACCCTTTATTAGCGATCAAGTCCTCTCCTACCCAGGGGGAGTTGCTGGACAATTTCCTTTCCATATTGTTAGGGCTGGTTTTGGTCGTCATCAGTTTAACAGGCTCTAGATCCACCACGGAGACCAACCTCTAGGCGTGCCTTCGAGGGTTAAGTGAGGAGGGAAGGCCCACCCTAAAAGTGTGTGGCATCATTCTCTTAGCTGGAGTCTTAGAGTGAATAAAAAGGAGGAAGCCAGCTGAGCAGGAGCCATCTTGCCCTTTGCTCCCTAACTGCGGACACAATACAGGCAGCTTCGTCCCAGTGACTGACTGTCCCCTCCTACTGCGTGGTTAGACAAGCCCCTCCTTCCTTGCGATCCTCTGGCCAACGGCATTTTTTATCACAGCAACAAAAAAATAACTAAGATACAGACCATAAACAAGGAGAGAACTCCTATGACCCCTCAATACAATACTGTTAATGTAACACAATGAACTATCTAAGCAAACTGACAGGGTCTCGAGGTTGGTGTGATTTTAGGAGGCTCAGAGTATTTTCAAATTAGGACCTCCAAATTCAGTTTTCCCTGTGCCTGTAAAGCAACAGATTTCTGCACCATTTAAAAGAAAGGAAAAAAAAAAGTTAGTGTGAGCTGCCAACAGCTGGCTGACAACCCCGAGCACTGGGTAAAGCTGGAGCCGTTCCAGATTTTGCATAAGGAGTTCATTTTGGGTTAGTCAAAAAAGGGAAGGAGTTGGCCCAAATCCTATTGCACAAATTCAGGAACAAGGAGTTGTGATTCTCTTTAGAAATCGCTGGAAGGTGGCTCTCAGGTCTATTTGCCAAAGCACAGTTTGACGTCCATTTGTTTCCCTGTTAGAAACAAGAAGCCCTGTTCGTGGTTCACCATCCAGGGTTTCCCTCTGACAAGCCACCAGCTGATGCAGTTGTGAAACTCCATGAGCCTAATTCCCTCTCTCTTTAACTTTCTTATAAAGATCTATTGGGGGCTGGTGAGATGGCTCAGTGGGTAAGAGCACTGACTGCTCTTCGGAAGGTCCTGAGTTCGGATCCCAGCAACCACCCGTAATGAGATCTGACGCCCTCTTCTGGTGCGTCTGAAGACAGCTGCAGTGAATTACACCGGAGCGAGCCGGGCCGTCCTGAGTTCAATTCCCAGCAGCGACATGATTGCTCACGGCCATCTCTACAGCTACAGTGTACTCATACACATTTAAAAAAAAAAAAAAAAGATCTACTATTTCTGCAGACTACATTATTAAACTTCTTTTTTTCTGTCTCATAAATCTTACTCTTCTTAGTCTGAGGCTACATTTACAGTAAAGGAGTCACCTATTTTGTTAAAGAATGAAAAGCTCTTACATCCATAAAATGTAAACTTCATGTTTCAAAATGGTAATCACCGTTTCATAGTTTCAGAGTGACATGTAAACTAATGTTGTTGTTGTTGCTAAGACAATGCAGAAAGATGTAAAGAACATAAAACTTTAACCAAAATCACTCCTACAGAAAACTAAGGACCACTAATATTTAAATCTATATGTTTTCAGACTTTTAAAATTTATTTTAGAAAAATGATATAAATTGTTTAGCAATCTAATTTTTTTCTAAGTATATAAACTGGATATTTTCCCATAGAATATTATTCTTCAGCATGACTGTTTTTGAAAAATGAATAGATAGAATGTATAATCATATACTATATATATATATGTATATAAATACATCTATATAATACATAGCTATACTACTGTGTATTTTCTACTACAAATAATTTTGAAATGAATCCCTGTGTGTATACTTGTCATCTCTTGTATTAATCATCTTGTATGCACGTGTGTGTGTGTGTGTGTGTGTGTGTGTGTGTGTGTGGTGTGAGTGCAAGCATTTGCCTACCATGGTCTACAGTGGAGGTCTGAGGACAACTTTCAGTATCAGCCCTCACCTTCCACTTTGAGATGTGGTCTCTTGTCTGTTATGGCGTACCCCAGGCTAACTGGTCCCTGGGCATCTGGGCCTGCTCTACCTCCTATTTCACCCTACAAGTGTTGGGATTACAGGTGCATACTGCCGCATCTGGCTGCAGAGGGGTTCTGGGGATCTGAACTCAGGCTTGTCATGCAGGTTCTCACCCACAGAGCCCCTCCCCAGGGATGTCTCCATGATAAATTTCTCTTTTTTAAAAAAGATTTATTTATTTATTTTATATATATGAGTACACTGTAGCTGTACAGATAGATGGTTGTGAGCCATCATGTGGTTGCTGGGAATTGAATTCAGGACCTCTGCTCGCTCCGGCCCAAAGATGTATTTATTATTATATGTGAATACACTGTAGCTGTCTTCAGACACACCAGAAGAGGACATCAGCTATCATTACAGATGGTTGTGAGCCACCATGTGGTTGCTGGGAATTGAACTCAGGACCTTCAGAAGAGCAGTCAGTGCTCTTACCCGCTGAGTCATCTCGCCAGCCTCATGATAAATTTCTATGCACAGACCTTGCCCAGTGAAGTCATGTCCCTGCTTTCAAGACCTTCCTTGCCCACGACCAGAAAAACTGTACACAGACTCCCTAACTTTGTCCAAGAGCACGTTCCCTTACTGTTCTTATAAAAACAGCTTCCTTTTTTTGTTTGTGTCCACTTGAAAGCCAAAATATTGTTTTATTTCTTCTGGTTACTGACAAGAAAGTTGAACATATTTTTTTCCATTTTTAAAATAAAATTGTATTATATTACATGTGTGTAAACACGCTTGTGCTATAGTGTATATGTAGAGGTAAGGGGATAACTTGCAGGAGTCAGTTCTCCTGCCTTCTGTGTCCCAGTGATTGATCTCAAGACGCCATTCTTGGCAGAAAGAGCCTTTTCCTACCGAGCTGTCTTACTGGCCTCCACCTGGTTTTATGTGGGCTCCAGTGCTCTGAACTCTGACCTTCATGTTTGCATAGCAAGTACTTTATTTACCAAGCCACCTCTCCAGCCCCTGCATTGTTTTTCAATGTTTGAAAGTAACCATGATATTAATAAGATTGTCTAGGCCTTCCAAGGCCATCTTTTTCCTTTGTTGGTAAGTCTAGTGTACTGGTCTCTTAAAAAACAAACAAACAAACAAACAAACAAAAACTGCTGAGTTACCACTTCAGCCCCAAATGGGCCTGACTCTTATACTTGCAGGCATGTGTATACGCATGTATGCATGTATGTGTGTGTAAGATACCCATAGGTGTGTTTGTCTACATGTGTGCACTTGTATCAAGACAGGCTGATGTAGTTTCTTGTGTTCCCAGGGGACTGCAGATGCAGAGTGATCCCTTGCTGTGGCCTGGCTTGTGTAAGTTCTTCCCTCCTTGGGGGTGCCTTGTCTCTTCCTTAAGCTCTGAGACCTTCATGTCAGTAGCAGCCCATCTTTTGTTTCTTAGCCCCATACTTTCTTTTTCAGGAGAAGGGTGTTGGGTTTCTTTCTCTGTGGCATCTGAAGGCTGGCCTGGGACTCCTGGATACCCGCTGTGGTTCTATCCCAGAGATCCTCTGTATATATGGGTCTATCCCAGAGATCCTCTGTATATATGGGTCTATCCCAGAGATCCTCTGTATATATGGGTCTATCCCAGAGATCCTCTGTATATATGTGTCTATCCCAGAGATCCTCTGTATATATGGGTCTATCCCAGAGATCCTCTGTATATATGGGTCTATCCCAGAGACCCTCCTTTTAGTGTTTATTCATGGGTTTCCTTTTCCAGGGATTCCTCTAGGAGTCTGCAGCTTTACCCTTATGAAGTGTAGATAAGGTGCACTCCTTCCAGAGTTGGCAGTCAGGGGGACCCATGGTGAGGTGGTGGCCTTTGGAGTCAAAGCAGAGCTCAATTAGAGTTCAGGCTTTGCAGTTTGGTCACTGTGTGAACTCAGGTCACTGTCTTAGTCAGGGTTTCCATTGCTATGAAGAGACACTGTGACCAACAAAACTCCTACAAAGACAAACATTTAACTGGGGCTGGCTTACAGAGGTTCAGTCTGGTGTCATCATGGAGGGAAGCATGGTAGCATCCAGGCAGACATGGTGATCTAGAAGGAACTAATATCACTGAGAACTTGGTCGTCTTCCTTATAAAATGATGTCTATCAATCTAGTTTGTAGTCTAACTCCCAACAATGGTCAGCAGCAGCTGTGAATGAAAGTCCAAGGATCAGTCCCACAGGCAAGCAGGTGAAGAAGAGAGCCATATTTTCAAACTGTGAGTGTGTTTCTGTGTGTGTGTGTGTGTGTGTGTGTGTTCTTGTTGGTGTATTGTCTCTCACCTCCATTTTTCAATTGGGAGTACTTGTATTTTTCTCCAGATCTCATCACACATAAAGACAACACCATCCAGGCTGGGTCTCAGGGATCTTTACTGCCCCGTGAGACAGACGTTAATAGGCATGCTGAGAGAGAACAAGTCTCATGGTCAGATTTAACACATCATTTCCTAAACTTAATTGACCATCAAAACCATTTTTTTTATCACAGAATGCCCATTAGCGTCCTTCAGCACACTGGTGTTCTGAGCAGTAACATTGGAGAGAATGTGGGCACTAATAATTTATAGGTTACACATGTGAAGTGTGCTTCTCATTTCTCTTCTGTTCTGCCTGCCGTTTCTTCACAGAGTTTTCATTTCTGTCTCTGAAGCTCATGAGTATTGTCTTTGCAGCACAGCATCGTAGGAGTAGGGACCCTAGACTCAAATGTATTTCCTTTGAGTCCTGGTACTGCCATTGGCTAGGACTTTTGGGAAATTAACCTTTTCCTGCCTCTGTGTCATCCTCCAGAAGATGGGGGGAAGAGCCATGTTTGACAGCATGTCACATCATTGGTTGTGCTGAAGGTGATGGCCAGTCACCCTCTGGATGATATAGAAAGTCTCCATGCCTGCTCACATTTTCTTTATTGATTCAGATCTTGATTATGAAACAAAGACTTTATATTTCTCCTCCAGTGCTTAGCCAAATTTTTCAACATTGTCTATTGATTAATGTTCCTATTATATTATATTATATTATATTATATTATATTATATTTTTCTAGATTATTTTGTCTTCTCAGTTTGTCCTAAAACCAAGATCCCTTTGTTCCTACTCATTTTTATTTACCTGAATCACAACTGACCCACCTCTTGTACTTGCCCTCGCCCCCAGTCATTTGGTAGGGCTAAGGAACCCTAAGCGGTGTCCAGGGACCTCCCTGAGGTAAACGGCAAATAGCAACCCTGCAGATCTTGATGTCACCCCTCTGTGCTCTCTATAAACCCACATGCTAGTGAGACTTATGTTTCAGGGCTAGCCTGAGGAACCACTCAAGAACATTAGAACCTATTGCCGGTCACTGTGTCAGAAAAGAATTACTGCCTACCAACTCCACATGCCCAGAAGTCAGTTTCCTTATGGAAACCTTGCTAAAGGTTAAAATTACTCCAGGAAACTCTTTGTCAGTATCAAGAGTGAGAAGCGAAGGTTCTAGAGGTCACCTTCTGGTCACGGTCAGATGTACCTCTGAGAGGCAATCGCAAGGGATGGAGGAGAGGAGGCTGGTAACAAATGGGTGAAAAGTGTCTGAGGTCTTGATTGGCCTCCAGGGCAATGCCACTCCACAGTAGGGCAGCTGGTCAAGGTGCTGTTGTTAGTCTTCCAAAGCCAACGGTCCTTGGCCTGTGCAGCTCCACTCTCTCCCAGACATGGAGGGAAGAAAGAATGGCTTCTCATTATACAGTGATCTAAAAGCTTTGTTGTAGAAAGCAGTAGGAAAACATGATGCAGAGGAAAACAAAAATAAAATCTACATAAGGCGAGACCTGAACGGTTTCTGCAGAGGGCTCAGCAGTAAGAGACGGCCTTCTTATTTCCTTCAATTAATAAAGCCAAACAGGAAACAAACAGAGGAAATTCAGGAAGTCAGAGGCCCCCGTAGAATGCAGACAGCCAGGCTGGAGGAGGATTCACCTACTCAGACCTGAGGCTCTGGGCACATAGGGGGTGAGTCCAATAAACGTGACGGGTGACTCACGAGTGTAGGAGTGGGTAGGCGATCTGGAGGGCAACTTCCAGAGAAAGACACAGACAATTAGATAGCACACTGTTGCTTTTGAACAAAAGGGGATAGCTCCATGTCTGTGGTCAGAAAGACAACCGCTCTTGGGTATGTCAGTGATAAAAGCCACATGGGGAAGGCTGAGGAAAAGTGAGCTGGTCAACATTTTACATTGCCTTCAGCCTTCTGGGGGCCTAAGAAAACCTCTAACTATGGCCTCTACTATAGCCAGCTGTCTCTCAGTATCCCTGAAAGACCGAATCCCAGATCACTCCTACACCCCTAAACTAGTGGTTGTTTAGACATCTTATGTAATAAGAAGACAAAGTGCTCGGATTTAACGTCAGCACGTCCTCCTGTATTAATTTAGCCATCCCAGGAGATTACTTAAAATACAAATGTAATGTGAACTCTACATAAATAGCAACTGTACTGTCATGTTTAGGGACTCATTAAAAAATCTGTACATGCTCACGAGCACTCTTTTTTCCTGAACATTTCTACCTGCAAGGTGGTTGATCCTGCAGATGTCTAGCTGCATCTGGAAAGGCCTTGATGGAAGCAGGTATCAAAAGGGACCTGCAGGTTCTGGGTAAAGAGTCCTCAAAAAGAACTCGGCAGCCAGCACCTGTGCCATAACTCTGATCAACTTCCGATCCCAGGGCTTAAGCCCTGTGGTCTCCCAGTAGGTCTTAGATTTGTGAGTGGAAAGTGAGGGGATGCATG
>JADRCD010232702.1:2544-18397 GCA_019843815.1 Montemys delectorum
AGACTATGAAAGCTAGAAGATCCTGGGCAGATGTCATACAGACCCTATGAGAACACAAATGCCAGCCCAGGCTACTGTACCCAGCAAAACTCTCAATTACCATAGATGGAGAAAACAAGATATCCATGACAAAACCAAGTTTTCACAATATCTTTCCACAAATCCAGCCCTACAAAGGATAATAGATGGAAAACATCAACATAAGGAGCAAAACTACATCCTAGAAGAAGCAAGAAAGTAATTTTTCAAGAAACCCACACAAACCTAATTCCACCTCTTAAAACAAAAACAACAGGAAGTAACAATTACTTTTTCTTAATATCTTAATATGAAAATTAATATTATCAGCATATCCTAATCGATTGAAATCCAAAAATATGAGGAATTAGAAAATTGTTGACTGACATCCAGTGGTCTCTCTAATTTGGTAATCGGAGAAATAGATCCAACATTGGACAATCCATATACACTTTCTGCTTGTTTGTACGTTACAGTGTCTTGCTGTGTAGCACACAATGGTCTTGAAATCATGCTTCTCCTATCTCAGTCTTGCTATTAGTAGGATTGTTTATTTCATGTTTTTACACTATACTATGGTTTTCAGAACAGTTTACATATTTCAAAAGTATTTATACTGCCAAAAGAAATGTAGACAATTAACTTGGGAGGTGGCTTGTAAGAGAACAACAAAAAGTGAGACTGAATGCTTTGCTTGACATTTGTAGCTCTTGTATCAAGTTTGAAGAAGAGGACTTTATAAGTTACTCTTTCTCTGAGATGAATGCTTTTCCAAATTATCACAGCCAATGAACCAGATTCTTATCCTCACTTAATGTCTGTGCCACCCTCCAAGCAGAACCATTGTTCATTGAAACAGTTGGTGAATGATCATCTTAGTGGATAAATCATCTTAATACATACAACATTTCTTAAATGAATGTAACCTTTTCTCTGTGGGCTGAGAATAAAGTCACTCACTCAAGTCAAATAGCTTTGACCATAGCAGGAAGTCTGTATCCAAAAATTGTGCCTACAATTCATTCCTCGGTGCAGCAGAACTGTCAACTCTCAGCTTAGCTACAATGGAGGTAAAATCCTTTGGTGATATGAGGGTCATTGAAGTACAGCCGTGTTACAATCAACTCTAATGTCTAAAAATTGTTCTTATTTTGGGCTTGTACCACAGTAAGAGCTAAGATTTTAAGCTCTACTAAATACAAAACAAATGAAGAAAAAGACTTTATATGTTTATGTTCATTTAAAAATATTAGTAGTGATGTATTATTTTAAAATATACAGTTAATATGTTTGGAGTTATTTAAAATTCATATTGAGAAAAATGTATATATTTTCAGTATTGCTATGGACAAGCATCTACATAAGACTGTTAAATTGAGTGTTGTTTTATATCAAACAACTTTTATAATACTCATTTCTATTGTTATAATATTTTATAAATTTCAAAGAATATGACAAAAGAGGTAGGTATTAAAGGAGGAGTCTGTGGGAGGAGTTGGGGTACAAAAGGGAAACAAGAAGATGATTTAATTCTATTTACTTAAAATACATTTTTAAATGTTAACAAATTCAGATAAATTGAAATCATGTATCTTTTCTCATCATAATGCAATAAAACTTAAATCAAAAATAAATAAATAAAATAAAAAATAAAAGGAAAAAAATTAAAGTTACAGAGCATTACAAAACCAGGCACGGGAGCACACACCTGTAACCCAATGCAGGCGGGAGGGACTTGAAATTCTGTTTAAGGTTATATTTGGCTATATCACAAGTTTGAGAGTCATCCTAGGCTACAGTGACAGCCCATCTGAGAAGAAACAAACCAACAAACCAACAAAATCAACACAACAAAAAGGAAATACAGTTTTAGAATAAGAAACACCAGTGTTAAAATGTTTACAATAATTTCAAGAAGGTATATACACATATATGTGTGAGTTCTGTTCATGTATATTTCTCTATAGAAATTCCTTAAAATTAAATTGTTGAGCTTGGTGTGGTGGCACATGTCCTTATTCCCAGCACTTGGGAAGCAGAGAAAGACAGATCTCTGAGTTCAGGGCCAGCCCGACCTACAGAGCGAGTTCCAGGATGTCCAGGGCCTTACACAGTAAGTAAGTAAACAAATAAATAACACACAAACAAATAAAAGCTTGAATTTAGATACTAAAATAATGTGCAGTTTATAGAGCAATCAATTTAATTGTTAAATTATCCATCTGAACAGATTCATTATTCATAATCCCTTTGGTTAGTTTCAGTTGCTTCTGACTGTGTGACTTTTGGGTAATTTTTCTTTTCTTTACTATATATCACTTTTTTTCTAATTTGCTTTACACCTATAACTTAAGCAAATAGTTTAAAAGGACTTTTAAAAACAAACAAATGAACAAACAACCTAGTTTCTTCCCAAGTCAAGAAAGGAAAGTACACACTCAGTTTCTTTTGCTGTCTGTGCTTTATTAGACCACATTCTACCAGATGGAAGCCCAGGCGCATGTGATCCTCACTTGGGCCACCTCTGCATCTGCCCAAGGAGATAGCTAGAAGGAGCTAGAAAGGCAGGGAACCTGGACAAGGAAATTATTTTTCCCAGCTTGGCCTCGGGGGACAAGGGACTTGGGTTTTCTTTGGAGCTGTTAGAACATATCTCAGAGCAGAATTGTTTCGAGTCCTGTTGAAGGATAAGCCACAATGGAAGTCTGGAAGTGCACCGGGAGCTACAGACTCTTAGGCCCGTGAGGCCCCGTGCAGAAAGTAGGTCTGATGGTCTCTGGTCTCTAGATCCTCAGAAAGTGCTGGGTAAGACTGCATGTAGAGAGAATGAGAAGAGGTCAGGATGCAGAGACCCAGCACAGGGCTGTGCAGACACACGCATCCGATGTTTCTAAGGACATGTGCAAAGCAGAGTGAAGATGAAAGACAGCCTGAACCCCAGAAGCCACCTCCCAGCAAAGCGTCCCAAATCAGCCCAGCCCCGGGGGCATCTGCCTACACACGGACTTTCATCAAAGGTCCTGAATATGTGCAGTCCTAATTTTATCTTGACTCAGTAAGGTCTAGACACCACACTTCTCTGACAAAGATAATCAGCCACAGAGAAGTTTGTTACTTCCGGGGCTGGTACGTGGGAGAAGCCAACCTCAAAGGCTCTGTAGATCCCATGGGCTCTACAGAGCCTAGCCCTAGTTCCACTACCTTGAACAATCTACCTACCACCTTCCAAATGTCTTGCAACATCTGGGCATGGGCCCAGTAGTTCTAATTGTCTTTGCAAAAGGCCACTCTTGCCTTCAGTGGGCCGAGGCTAGGGAAGACAGTGTCCCTGGCTTTCTCTCTAGTCACAGGCCCTGTGGAGATGTGGAAACTTGCAGCAGTCCTCAGAGTTCTTCCTTTTGCTTTGACTCTCTGGAATCTGCCTTCTATGGTCTGATTCCTGGGCCTGACTTTTGGGACCACCAATGCCTCCCCAACACTACCTTTAGAATCTAGGGCTTTGCTCTGATTGATGGCTTTGCAAATGAAAGAGCTCAGGCAAGCCAAAGAGACTTCACTTAATGTAAACATCATCATCCTAACTAAAAAGAATCACCCAAACTGTATACATTGATGGCTTCATAATGATTTTCTTGACATCATGCCCCAACAACACAACCATAAGAATACTGATGTTTTGTTTGTTAAGATGGTCAATAAGGGCTAATAACACTAGCTCACAGGACAGTTTTCTGTAACTCTGGACTTATCTAATGTGATCTAACAGTGTTGCCTCAAGTGCATCCTACTGTAGAATAGGTACAGGGAGGAAATGAGAAGATGGCAGCCTAAAGAGGGGTTCAGCCCCACGTCAGCTCTGTCATCACTCACCTCCACACACAGCCCCAGCATCCTCATCATGCCCGCAATCAAAGGCCTCAATCTGGTCACATTCAGCCAGGGCCTTTTCTGTGCCATTGCACAGGGCTACCTGAATGAGCACAGGCAGAGCTTCATCAACTGCTGGTGGATACAACATGGCTATAGGCGTGTGCTGGGCTGCTCCACAGCCCAGCTCTCGGCACACCACAGCCACGTCCTTCATGTCCCAGCCATCATCACATACAGTACCCCAGCGACCTTCCTGTTCCACCTCTACTCGTCCTTCACAGTGGTGGGGACCATTCACCAAACGCACTTTGGGTGGGGGCTCTGTAAACAAAGTAGGCAAAAGTATATTTAAAAATATGTGTACTCTTAAGCAGCTCCCATGTTCACAGGTCTTTAGAGCAGAGATGCAGTTACAGTTGATGTTATCAGTTGATTGACAGTATCTGGAATCACCTAAAAGTCTTTAGGTACCACCACCTATCAGATATTATCTAGGTTAGGTTGGCTGGTGGCCATGCCTATGAGGAACTATTGATTAGGTTAATCAAACCAGGAAGACTTGTCCACTGTGGGTGCTAGTATGCCCTAGGCTGGGATCCCTGACTGCATTAAAAGGAGAAAGTTGACTGTGCACAAGTGTTCCTAGCTCTGATGATTGTAGATGTGATGTGACAGATGTTTCAAGTACTTGCTGCCTTGACTTCCCTGCCATGACTCTTGGACTGCTAGCCAAAAGAAACACCTCTCTCTTAAGTTGCTTTTGCTGGGCTTTTGCCATGGGAACAGGAAAGGAAGCAAAGGCAAATAAGGAGTTGCCAAAGGAGGGACCTTAGAGCCTAACTTAGCCTTCCTGCACTCTCATTTTTCCCACCATCTCGGGTCACATCACCAATGGCCTCCATTAAGTGAGTCCCACAAAAGCTTCTGCTTACATTGGGAAACACAGAGATTCGGGGTTTGTTTTCCATAAACTCAAAAAACATCTTAAAAACACAGAAGGATATAATTAAATCCTTCCTAGTGATAGCGACTGAGACACAGAAAGGAGAAAGGCCTGTTTTGTTTGTTCTGCGTCTTTTTTTCCTGACTGTTTAATTTCCAATTTCTGCTTACTTTGATATTTTGTTTTTTACTTAGTTTGTTGAGATTGGGATGTCACTGTGTTTCCCAGACTAATCTTGAACTTCAAGCAGTCCTCTTGCCTTTGTTACCCACCATGCTCAGGCTTCTTTAAAAAATAAAATTGGAGTTATTAGAAATTAGAAAGGAATTCTCCCAACCTCTCTGTCTGTCTCTGTCTCTGTCTCTGTCTGTCTCTGTCTCTGTCTCTGTCTCTGTCTCTGTCTCTGTCTCTCTCTCTCTCTCTCTCTCTCTCTCTGGATTTCCTTTGAAGCCAATTTTTGCCTTTAGCATGCCTCAGCTTCTGCCTCAGCTTCCCACACATGTTGGGATTATGGCCATGCATTGTTATATTCTTTTGATACAGAATCTTTTACCTAGTCTAGAGAGACCTTAAACTCAGAATCATTGTTCCTTCTCTGAGATCTCTCAGATAAAATATAGCTACAAGATTAACATTGTTAGTGGCCAACATTGCTTGTCTGAGAAAGAAGCTGGAGGAATGAAGATGAGAGAGCTTGTGGATCCCAACCCACAGGGAATTACATCTCCTGCTGATTTCCTGTTAGCATTGCGTATGGGAGGAGGTAGGTCAACTTGGATGAAATTTCTATCATTTTCAGAGAGCATGTCATCTTATAACTACTCAGATCTTGGCAAGATCCATGAAAAAGACAGACAGCAACATAGGTAATGATAACGCAGACAGACCAGAAGAATCACAGGTAATGACAATGCTTTTCTAAGGTAGGCATAGTGGTACCCACCTTCCATCAGCCCAGCACTGGGAAGATGGAGGCAGAAAGATCTCTCTGAGTTTGAGTCTAGCTTATAGTGTGTTCCAGGCCAGCCAGGGCTGAATAGTGAGAGCCTGTCTCAAAAGAAGCAAAGCAAAGCAAAGCAATGAAAGGAAAACATATTTTCAAAAACTTGATAGATTAAGGAGACCAAACACATATAACACTATAAAGACTGAAGTATAAGACTAAATTAGAAAGTAGTTTAAAGAAAAACAATCTAGACTCCATATATGCTCCAATCACAAACAAAAATGACATTTTTTTTCACAGAAAAATTGACAGCATGCAAAACTATCAACAAAGTTTCAGTGATTTCTCTGAAGTAAAAATTCTGCAGGCTATATTTTAATAAATGCTAAATACAAGAGCAAAGGAATATCTAAGAAATTAATAATAAAGTATTGATATAAAATTAATTTATTGGAAATTATAAGTTATTTTTATGAAAGAATTGAGAACCCTTGTTACGTACGTTGTACACAATAAGCAAATGAAGGCTTTATATCAACACTTTTAAATAGAGAAAAGTAGTATGTGAAGGAAAACATAGTTTTAAATATATTTGTTAGAAAACAAAAAAAGATGAAAAAGAAATATTTAAAAAATTAAAGAACAATGTGAACTATAAGAAATAAAAATATAGCAGATGAGTAAATGAATTAGAAAAATACTTTGAAATAGTAAAATAACATGGACATGAAGAGTCACAAAATAAAAAATACAAACAAATGAGACAGCAAATTAATATGGACTTGAAAATACAAACAAACAGACAAACAAATAAAAACCCAACAAAAACAACACCCCGGGATATTTAAAGAGAAAATATAACAGAAAGAACTCTGGGTAAATCTGGTGGGGCAAAGGTATTTAGAAACGGGGAGAGAGCATAGTCGCACACTGGAAGATAAACATGGGATAGAGTGCTCAAGGGTCTAGGATAAATTTGAAAATCTAGATTTTCATAGTTTGTTCATTTTGGGGGAGGGGAAGCACAGAAACGGTTGTGGGGAGCTGAATGAGGTCTGTGTGTATGTACAATGTACGCATGCTGAGGGAGGCAGGGGAGGATGCCAAGGAGCCTCCTCCAACACTCTCTGCCTTATCCTCTGGAGACAGGCTCTGGCACAGAACCTGGACCTCAGCATTTCTCAACTGCTAGTCAGCAAAACCCTGCAGTCGTCCTGTCCCCACTTCCCCAAACAGCCATGTTCAGATGGGCTCTGACGATACAAACGCAGGTCTTCATACATGTGAAGTAAGTGATCATACCCAGCCAGCGGTCTCTAAGCCTGGTAACAGTAGCCATATGATAAAAGATTGTTCTAAAATAATTTTTTAAATTGAAAAGGCCAATTAACAAAAAAGATTTGACAGTAGAGATAATAGTCTACTGGGCTCAACGAAGACTTCAAGTAAGTTGATAATCTAAATGTTTTAAATTTCTGAACACAAACTTTGTGGATGCTCCTTAAACTATTCATATGACACTAAGCTATCCCTGGCAAAGCAAAACAAACACACTCACGTGTTAATAGGATGCAAGGGGTCCAAAACATACGTTTAGCACACTTGAAACCCTGGTGTTGATACCTAGCACTGAGAGCACAGCAGAGAATCAGAGGGAGTGCTGGGACTCAGAGCCCACCTTATTTCACCCAAACTCTCCCACTCCAGCCCCGTGCATTCTTTCCTAAGGTCTCCCTGTTGGTCTAACCATCCAGGGAGGTTCCAGCAGAGAGGTTCTGCACTGAGGAAGATTTCTGGAAGATAACCAGCATGCCTCTGGTCACCCCACACACATGCAGACATCTGAAATAAAACAGTAGCAAGTCATGTAAAGCTACTACCCGTGATGGCTAGGAGGAGCTTAGAAGGGAAGCTCGGTAACTGTTTCATTTTATAACTCATGAAAAAATTCTCGCCAATAACGGATTAAAGAAAAAAATATAAAAGATCACACTACCAGCCGGGCAGTGGTGGCACACGCTTTTAATCCCAGCACTTGGGAGGCAGAGGCAGGCAGATTTCTGAGTTCAAGGCCAGCCTGGTCTATAGGTACAGAGCTCCTTGGATCTGGCTACCCTAACTTTCAGTTCCATTTTTGTACCTGTTCATGGTATGCCTATTAAGTAACCTTGGACAAGCTGCTTAATTTAAATCTTATTTCTTTGTTTGTGTAATAATTATGTTGCTATGGAAATTAAGTGATACTATCTAAATAAAAATTTAAATCCCAGCATCTGTTTTGTTTGTGGCTCTTTTTTTCCCTTCTGTTCCTAATTACAAGGGCTTGTGGGAGCTCCCTAGTCACTCTGAGTGAGCTTCAATGAACTCTGAGGACATCTGCCTTCTCTCTCGATATTTTACCTAACCCACCCATTACACTGGTCAGATCCCCGATTTTACACACACATATGTGATTAAATGAAAAGCAGATAGAAAGAAGAAGCAGTGGACAGTGATGCTACTGTTGGAACACTCCTGGGGTTAAGGATGGTCCTCAAGTGGAGCACCGATTTCCTGAAGGGTGGGAGAGTACAAGGAGAGGAAGAATGCATGGCTTGGCATAACGCAAGCTTCATCCTAGAATGGGACATTAAATTGTCCTACCTGTGACATTGAGCGTTACCACCTCACTGCGCTTGGTCCCCCAGCCATTGTCAGCCTCACAGGAGTAGTTCCCAGAATGCCCTACAGTCAGAGAGAGCTTAAATGATACTTTTCCTCCAAAAGGTGCTGATGTGTTTGCCAGAGTGATATTTTCATGATAAAACCAGTACAGAACGGGAGGAGAAGCTCTCTTGTCTTCACAGTGAAGCTCCGCCACATCCCCGATGAAGGGCAGGACCCCAGGAACACTGATGGAGAGGAGAGGGTGCAACACTGGAACTGAGAGCACAGCAGAGAATCAGAGAGAGTGCTGGGACTCAGAGCCTACCTTATTTCACTCAAACTCTCCCACTCCAGCCCCGTGCATTCTTTTCTAAGGTCTTCCTGCTTCATCTAACGATCCAGGGAGGTTCCAGCAGAGAGGTTAAGCACTGGGGACTATTTCTAGAGAGCATGCCTCTGGTTACTCTACACTATATGTTTCCTGTTCCATCTCCATGTCCTCTTTCAGCTCTGGTGTGGCTGTTGCCACTTTGACACCCACCAGTCAACCAAAAACCCTGCTGTGTTCAGAAAGCTCCCCAGGTATGGCTGTTGCCACTTTGACACCCACCAAATCAACCAAAAACCCTGCTGTGGTCAGAAAGCTTCCCAGCCTCTTCCTGCCTTCCTTGTACCTTGCCATCTCTTGTCGTTGCCTCCGATTGGGGATGCTACTCACCTTTCACCGTGATATTCACTACTGCGCTCTGGATAAGGCCATAGTTGTTGTCTGCTGTGCAGTAGTATGCCCCTGCATGGCTTTCCCTGAGAACAGGGATCTCCAGCTCCCCTCTCTGGGAACGCTGACTTTTCTTCCCCACACTTTCCTTTGTGTCCTGCCTGTGCCAGGAGAACGTGATTAGCCCTGTGCCTTTAGCCACGGAACAAGCAAGGACCAGTGGCTCCCCTTCAACTCCCCAGCCCCTTGGAGGCTGGATCTCCATGGTGACTTGAGATACAGGGATCCCTGTGTGAACAGAAGATAATTGTTAAAGACCAGGTAGGGAGATTCAAGACAAATAGGGTCCAGTATTACTTTCTGGGAATGATGGCAGGTAAATATTTGGAGTTGAGAGTTCACCCTGCATGCCTGAGTGTTTTTCATTGGGAATGGTGCACTCTTGGGGGCATTGCACAGGACCTCTCTGCAATCTAATACTCAGTAACAGTCCTATTCTCCACTCCCTGAGTTTTTCCCTACCCACACTCACAACCACACCCCTCAAAGTTCTGCCCTCTTTTGACTTCCTTGTGAACTTGAGTCAATAGGAGAGAGGCTGGAATCTCATTTTAAAAAAAGGGGGGGGGGAGTTTTCTGCCCAGAGTAACAATTACATTCTGCCATTTAATAACTGCAGAATCTAAGTCCGTATCTCTAATCCTCCATTTTTCTCAACAGCATTTGGATAATCATAATAACTTCACCAAAATCTCATGAAGACTGGCTGCAACGCATACACAAAGCAATCTCGCACCAGCACTGTTCAGCAATGTCAGCTAGTGATGCTGTTATCTTCTGACAGGGCTGGTTAAGAAGTGCTATAAAGTGTTTAAAGGGCATGTACGGGGCCAGAGCAACCATGTTTAAATTCCAGGTCTCTGTGCTGGGTTTCCTTAGGCAAGTCTCTAGCAGCTCTTTGCTTTGGGTTTTCTCATCTGTACAATGGGGAGATTAACAGTACCCACTTTGCAGGCACTACACATAAAACTGTTTCACAGGCAAAATGTTCAACTGCTCTGAGGAACGTCTTGCACGTGGCAGATCCTCCTGTCCTCTCTTCTGCAGATATTTGTAAAAGTCAGAGAGAATGCAGAGCACCACAACTTTAGCTGAGCTCTGCAATATAGTAATTCTTTTTATGAGTTAAAAATTGTTACTGTCATTTCAGATATTATTATTGGTGCTTTCATTGTATCACCTCCTAACTGGGGGTGGGGAGGTCTTTCCTCATAGACAGAGGCTGGACTTCACTGATCTTTTGGTTTTCTGAGTAAAGTTACTATTGTTTCTTTTCTGAAAGGCGGGGCAAAGTCATCCCCACAGAGATTAGCGTTCAAGAGTCCTGATGAGCCGTGATGTCTTCCACCCTCAGGGATAAGGAGGAGCCTGCAGTCTGGCTGGCTCCCTTGCTCTCCCAGCCTGACTCAGCCCCATCAGCCCAACCCATAGATGCTCACTCTCCACATCTATATAGGACCGGTGACTCTGCTTTGAGACACTGCGAGAGGCAGTCATTGCTTCACACCAGTAATTTCCTGAGTCTTCCTTCGATATTGCTGAGATTGTAAATTTTGATGAGGTCCAGCCCGATTGCAAAGTGTGGCCATTTTTGAAGAAGGAATAGCGTAACTGGGTCGTTGCCCTATCTGAAGGGAGCCAGGTGTTGCAGGATAGGGTCACTGAACTCCCCTCGATGGGCTGCAGGGGGCTGGCTGTCAGCCCAGGTGCTGGAAACAGCTCTGGAGGGAAGACAGAATTAGAAGAGACCACTTGTTAGTAGTAGACTATACACTTCCCCAGAAGTGCCTAAAGATCAAGACACACATTCCCATACTCCAGGACAGACAGCCTACTACCATTTATCCATCCCTGGTTAGTGTGGTATGTTCTACCCGGGCACTCTCTTTCCTAGACACAGCCACTTGAAGAATGATCCACTACCTTGGACAGAAAGCCTCTTAGATCCTGTTTCTTCTGTCGTGTCTATAAATAGGAAAAATTTCCTATCTGCCTTACAGGAATAGGAGCCACTATCACCGAGTCTTGCATTCCCAATGATGTAGCTTGAAGCACTGCGGTAAGTTTCTATGCGATATCCATCCTTGTAGTACATCAGTCTCTTTATGTGACCATTATTTTCCCCTGTGCAGCTTATAACTACTCGGTCTCCTTCATACGCACGGTGTGGTACACTGATGCTCAACCAGTCTGAAAAGGAAGCAAAGGCACAGACAGTGACAACATGGACCCCACCTCGATGCTCCTAGTAAGGCAGAGCCTCTACATGTGTCTAGAAGCTGATGACCCACAGCTGCCTGGGGCCCTACTAGTGTTACTAACTTTCTGGCTCAGTGGAGTGAGCTCTACTGCACTGGGTCATTTTTTTCAGACATGCATTTTATATACATGTTAATAGATCTTATGCTCTTTTCCCCCAATTTCCAACAGCTCTACTAACCATGGATTTAAAATGAGTCCACTAGCTAATTGAGATAGCACAGGTGTGGAATGACAGCTATTCATGAAGTTAAGGCAGGCAGGTCACAGATTCAAAGCTACAGAGTTAAGGGCTAGCTTGGGTGACTTAGCAAGACTATGACCCACAATAAGCAGTACACAGGGCTGGGCATAGACAGCTTAGTGGTGGGGTATATACTGAGCACATGCAAGAGCCTGGGCTTGAGCCTCAGCACCCCTCTTCCCTGTACTAGAAGGTTCCACTCGTATCACCTTTACCTATTGGTGTGGCCTCACATCCCCCATGGCAGCCATGATTAACCCCCTCTGCTTGTCTCATGCTTTGGAAACCTTGTTGAGTAACACAATAAACTCCAAGTCCTTCCTTTACGTTCCATTCTCTCTTGATAAAACCAATGGGGTCACAGAGACACAAGCCACGGAATCTACATTTCTAGTCTCTGGAGTTGATTACAAACCCTTTCAGAGGTGTCTGCAAATCATTGTCATGCTTGGCCCTGTAGGGTCCTTACAGGTGGGGTCTCTCCTTACTCAGGCCATTGCTTCCCCTAGAGGACAGTGGTCATCCGGGAGCTAATGAAGAGCTCAGGTGTTTTGGATCTGCCACAGCAGGAGAAAACTCAAAAGAGCAGAAAGGATCCTATAGACGTCTCTGAAGAAAGAAGAGCTCACCAGCATGCTGCTCTGCTGGTTTATCCCACAGCCTCCATCTTCCTACAGAAAGGTTTCAGCCTGCAAAGAGCTAGAAATTCAGCTTCCAATGCCAGGCTGGGGTTGCAGTGCACTGGAAGTTAGCACGGCAAATGTCTGTTGCTCTGATAAAAAGGTCAGACCCTGCTCTGAACACGGCCCTTCATCACAGAACATCACTCCCGCTCAGAGTAAAACAAGATGCTATCCAGTGTGAGGTAACAGAGAGGACACAGTACAAACGACACGGTTAGTACCTGCCCTTCTTGTACTTCTGACTCCCAAGGGCCTGTCTCAGGAGGAAAAAGTTAAGGCCCTCACACCCTAGAGCAACACCTATAAGGTGTAGATAAGGAACTGTGAGAACTTCCTAAAGCATATGTCACACTAAAGCACATCTCATAAAGATGATCATCTCCCATGAATATTCATCCATTCTTCCTTCCTTCCTTTATTTTTTTGAAGATGCTGGGAACTGAACTCAGGACCCTGCACATTCTATTCAGACCAGCTCAGTTCACCTTCTCATCCTCCAGGATGTTCGGTTTATGTCTGCATTTTTCATTGTTCACATATATCAATGTACACCTTTATATGTACATCCTGTTTGAGCTGTTCGTTCAGATGGTTTCAATAGGACAAAGTGTCCAGCCAAGCTCAAAGGTACTTTCTGTGCAGCTTTTATTGGCTTCGAAAGACTATGGAAACAGAGATAGATGACAGAGCACAAAGGTTGATAAAGAAAAGGTGGAGACAGAGAAACATTGCAGCAGTTTTCCCTGAGACTGAAGTAAGGATTTAACTGCGAGACACTTGGGTTAGTGGTCTTCGTTTCTGAGATTTCACTTAGAGCTGTGTTTCCCAGAGTGGCCACAGTTACGCATCTGTATACATTCTACCCTACTTTCTGAGAGCTCACTGGATCCCATGAGGTTGCTCTAGAGCCCTCTCCTACTAAGTAATTTAAAAACATTCTTGTTTAGAATTACAAAGCTAGGCACACATGTATTATCTCCTCTCCACGTTGTAGAATGAATGTGTTCTCAAAGGCTTAAGCAAGGAAGAAAGTGTAATTTCCCAGGCTGCCATGAAACTAAGTGGTTCTCTTAATTTCATTATATTAAAATTCCAATAAGAAAGGGAAAGCACATTAGGCATTGAATTGGTTTTTGTCCCAATAGGGACCTAAGGGTGTCCTTGCCTAAGGGGGTCTCTGCAGAGCACCTCCTCTGCCTCTTGCTGACTCACTGCTACAAATATATTCTCAATCGCCGCTTGTGGTGGGCATGAGAATCTTTTCCCCCAGTGACTACACAGACACCTTTCCCTTTGTAGTTATTCCTTTTCCTGTTTGCCAGGTGAGCAGCAAAGGGGAAATAATTCATTGCCTTGAGAGTCAGGATGTGGTCTGCTTCCTATCCAGCAATAGCTGGTAAAGCAGAGGTTGTGGTATACCCTGCCCCCACTGACCAAGGGTGAGGTGCCCCAATCCTGCCTCTCTCTTCACTCGAACTCTTGCTCAGATCCCTTCTGCTACCTTCTGCTAAGACGCTTTACTAGGCCGAACCTCCCATGCCCAAGAGAGTGAAGTTCCGGAGATCTAAAGGAACAAAGAGAAGACTTGCTCACCGGACTGGACTCCGACGGGAGCTGCAAGGGAACAGAGTCAGAGAAATTACACAGGACCAAGGTCTCAGGACTCCCAAGCACTTCCCTCTCTTTATCGTTTTTTTTTTTTTTGCTTCTTCCCCTCCCCCTTCCCTTTCATCTTAGCTCCTTCAGTTCCTCTATCTTTCCCTCCATCCTTCTTCACCCTTCCTTCTCTCACTCATAAACATCATTCCTATAGAACCCAGGATTTTTTTTAATAATACCAGGCATGTTATAATTGGTTCTTGTCCATTCCCAGGAGTTTGTCTTTTGCAAGCAAATTTTCAAGAGCTTCAAGTCTCCTCTTCTATCTTTTTAATTTAAATTGGTTTTTTGAAATTAAAATAAAATTATATCATTTTCTCCCTTCCCTTTCCTCTCCCCAACTCTTTCTCAAATTCTCTCTCTCTCTTCCTCTCTCTCCCCCCCCTCCATATATGTATATGTATACACACACACCACACATACACATCTATATATAATACAACCTGCTCAGTCGGGCAGTGGTGGTGCACGCCTTTAACCCCAGCACTTGGGAGGCAAAGGCAGGCAGATTTCTGAGTTTGAGGCCAGTCTCTGGTCTACAGAGTGAGTTCCAGGACAAGTCAGGGCTATACAGAGAAACCCTGTCTCAAAAAACCAAAACAAACAAACAAACAAACAAAAACCAAAAACCAAAAACCAAAAAACAAAACAAAAAAAACCCCAAAACCAAAACCAAAACAAAAAACCCAAAAACAAACAAACAAACAAAAACAACAACAAAAAACCCCAACCTGCTCAATCCATATAATGTTACTTGTATACATATGATTTCAGGGCTGAGCACTTGGTATTGGACAGCCAGTTTGGGGGCTCCGCCTTGAAACTGTCCGGACTATTTTGCTTAAGAGAAATTATCTACACAGGGGAAACCTAGGTGCCAGGAATATCCACCAAAGAAACAGAGGGTCTGCTTATATTTCATTGAGATTAGTTCTCTTCCTTTCTGCCTTCTAAACCTACTACTGTGTATGGGGCAGGGTTAGAGAGTCACACCCTATGATATCAACTATGATCATCCAGGATTGAAGTCAATGTAGTGTCTAAATGTATGGAGATACCAGTTCAGCCAAAAATGTTGAAGTCTGAAGTAGAGCCTGGGCATTGGGGTATAAGTTTTATGTGGGCTGTGAGTATGTTCATTCTAACAGAAACCACTTTAGAATCTCTTTTAATGAAAATTTACTGTTTTCCTAGAGATCAAACAGAAATAATAGAGTCTGCCTTTAGTAAGGGGACACACACACACACACACACACACACACACACACACACACACACAGCCTTTTCCTTTTCCTGGGAACCCTGCTTTGCTCAGTTCCCATTTGCATTATACCTACTAGTATTTGATCAGAAGAAACTCAGTGCTACCACCCCAGCAGGGAGACATATGTTCAGGAAGAGTGTCTAGGGCTGACCAAGCAGAGGCACCACACCAGGCCTTTTTGAGCATCTTACCTACCGAAGACCAGAAGCAGCACGCACAGCTGCATGAGACTGGAGGCAAGCAGCTCCCTTTGAGACAGATGCAGCTCAAGTCCTTAGGGCAGATGGACCATGGATCTGGAATAGAACAGTGTGGTTCAGCAGGGATCTTTACTGAAATAGGGGAAAAAGGAAGTGGCAAAGTTGTCTGTCAGTCAGTCCATACCCCGACCCAATGGGTGCTGCAAAAGCAAACGTCCTTCCTCTTTACAGAAGTGCTTAGATATTTGCACGCTGGTGTGATATGATTCTTCCTGTGCAGGATGCCTTCCTTTTATAGATGTGTTTTCCATGGCACTTGAGAATACTGAGTTAGGGGCCCACT
>JADRCD010232703.1:6805-17654 GCA_019843815.1 Montemys delectorum
AGCAGTAAGGGAAAAAGGTCAAGTAACATATAAAGGCAGGCCTGTCAGAATTACTCCAGACTTCTCACCAGAAACTATGAAAGCTAGAAGATCCTGGGAAGATGTCGTACAGACCCTACAAGAACACAAATGCCAGCCCAGGCTACCATACCCAGCCAAACTCTCAATTACCATAGATGGAGAAAACAAGATATTCCATAATAAAACAAAATTTACACAATATCTTTCCACAAATCCAGCCCTACAAAGGATAATAGATGGAAAACATCAATGTAAGGAGGAAAACTACACCCTAGAAGAAGCAAGAAAGTAATCTTTCCACAATTCCACACAAGCCTAATTCCACCTCTTACAACAAAAACAACAGGAAATAAAAATTACCTTTTCTTAATATCTTAATATGAAAATTAATATTATCAATATATCCTAAATGATTGAAATCCATGAGTAATTAGAAATGTGTTGATTGTCATCCAATGGTGTAATTTGGTAATTGGAGAAATAGGTCGAATATTGTACAATCTATATACACTTTCAGCTTGTTTGTTTGTGACAGTGTCTGGTTGTGTACAACATAAGGGTCTTGAAATCTTGCTTCTCATATCTCAGCCTCTATTTAGTAGTATTGTTTATTTCATGTTTTTACAGTATACAGCTTATATATTTCAAAAGTATTTATATACCCAAAAGAAACATAGAGGATTAACTAGGGAGGTGACTTGTAAGAGAACAACAAAGAGTGAGACGGAATGCTTTGCTTGACGTTTGTAACTCTTATATCAAGTTTGAAGAAGAGTGTAGCTGCCCAGCAGCCACAAATACGAATGGGTTTCTAGAATGGAGACAAGGACCTGGAAAGTCATTTTATGTTACCTGAACCATGTGGAAGATTTTGTAAAAATTAGCCAAACACAGATGTGTGTCAATCAGCCATCTTTCATTCAATTCTCTTTGTTACAAAACCAACAGGTAGAATAAATAAGGCAAAACCCCTCCCACAAATTAGTCAGCAACCTGACCCAATCAGCAACTTCTTCTTCAGTCTCTAGAGGCAGGACTTCCGGTGTAACTGGAACTTGGAGAGAGGTGTGGCAATTAACAGGAGGTGGGCAGAGAGGTGGGGTTATCTGAGGCAGGTGGGATCTGAATAATCAGCCCTCTGGCAGGTGGGTTACAGAAGAGTACTTTGTAAGTTACTTTTCTCTGAGATGAATGCTTTTCCAAATTATCACAGCCAATGAACCAAATTCTTACCTTCTCCTAATGTCTCTGCCACGCTCCAAGCTGAACCATTGTTCATTGAAACAGTTGGATAGACCATCTTAATACATACACCATTTCTTAAATGAATGTAACCTGTTCTCTGTGGGCTGAGAATAAAGTCACTCACTCAAGTCAAATAGCTTTGACCATAGCAGGAAAATATACAAAAATCGTGCCTACAATTCATTTCTTGGTGCTGAACTGTCAACCCCCAGCTTAGCTACGATGGAGGTAAAATCCTTTGGTGATGTGAGGGTTATTGAAGTACAGCTTATTACAATGAAATCCAATGTCTAAAAATTGTTCTTATTTTGGGCTTGTACCACAATAAGAGCCACGATTTTAAACTCTACTAAACACAAAACAAACAAACAAAAAAAGACTTTATATGTTTATGTCCATTTAAGAAAATACTAGTAGTGATATATTAGTTTGAGATATACAGTTAATATGTTTGGAGTTATTTAAAATTTATATTGAGGAAAATGTGTTTTCACTATTGCTACAGACGAACATCTACATAAGACTGTTAAATTGATTGTTGTTTTATATCAAACAACTTTTATAATACTTATTTTTATTGTTATAGTATTTTATAAATTTTAAGGAATATGACAAAAAAGATATTGTAGGTATTGAAGGGAGGGTCTTTGGGAGGAGTTGGGTTACAAAAGGGTAACAAGAATGTGATTTAATTCTATTTACTTAAAATATGTTTTTAAATATTAACAAGTTCAGATAAATTGAAATCATGTAACTTTTCTCATCATAATGCAATAAAACTTAAAAAAATAAAAAATAAAAAAATAAAAAAAAAACAAAGCAGGGAAAAATAAATAAAAATCAAAGCAAAAAAAAGAAAAAGAAAAAGAAAAAGAAAATATCATCCCAAGTAAGGTAATTCAAAAGGATACGCATAGTATGTACTCACTAATTAGTAGATAGTAACCAAAAAAGTACAGACTATCCATGCTAAAATCCACAGAACTCAAGTAGCTTAACAAGAAGAAGGGCCAGAGTGAGGATGCTTCAATCTCACTTGGGAGGAAGAAGAAAACAAACACAGGAGGCAGAGGGAAGGAAGCACCTGGGTGGGAGAAGGTAGGGGGAGAGTAAAACGGGAACATAATCAGATACTGGGAAAGGGAACTCAGACTTCACCTCCAGTAGAAAGATATGGCATCCAGTAGAGATGGCAACTCCATTTAACAGTCAAAAACTCTGGGTTAGAATTATCTAAAAGATTACAGGGATAAAAATGGAGAAAAAACTGATGAAAAGGAGGTCTGGTGACAGGCCCAGCATCTCAAGAGGGTGCTCTAAGGCCTGATACGATTACTGATGCTTTGATGTGCTTGCAGACAGGAGCCTAGCATGGTTGTTTGCTGAGAGGTCCAATAAGCAACTGACTGAAAAAGAGGCAGATATTTACACCCAACCATTGGACTGAAGTAGGGCACCCTTGTGCTTGAACTAGGGAAAGCCTGAAAGAATTTGAAGAGGATGGTGACCCCCTAGGAAGACCAGGAGTCTCAACGAAGTAGGACCCCTGATATCTCTCAGACACTGAGCCACCAACCATGCAGCATACTTAAGCTGGCCCAAGGTCCACAATACATATATAGCAGAGGATTGCTTGGTTTATCCTCAGTGGTAGTAGAGGTGCCCTCTAGAGACTTTAGGTCCCAGAGAATGGGAAGTCTTGTGTCAGGAGGCATCTTCTTGGGGATAGGAAGGAGGAGGATTGGGATAAGGATATGTGGGAGGGAAAATCGAAATAGGGTAATGACTGTTCTGTAAAAATTAAAGGTAACTAAATAAAATTGAAATAATTCACTACTTAGTGTCAGATATGATGGATTAAAGCTGGCCACATGAACAAAAGAAAAAAACAGAATATTTCAATCTTATTAAAACTAAATAACTTTCAGTTTAATGAAATTATGGATGAAGATAAAGATTAAGAAATCAAAGGCATCCTACATAAGGAATATTCAGATTATGGCTTTTTCCCCACATTAATCTGCCTGCCTGCTTAGTCCCACATGGCCTTCCAAGCTGACCCAAACTAAGCTTCTTCTGTCTCCTGAGATAAATTGTCTGGACGCCACTCAGCTGGCCTTAACTAGGACTACTGCACAGTGAACATTCTGGGCTGCTATATTAACGACATTCAGTCCAGGGCTGTCCACATGAGGCCTACTGTTGTGGGAACATAAATGTATTAGGCTTACTTACCTAATACCTGCTCTACATGGAATATCCAGAGACAATCAAATGACTAGGGGGTAGCTGAAAATCAACAAGAAGTATGGCAATATGGCACCTATACAGCAAATCTATCCCATTGCAGCAAGCCCTGAGTATCCAAATACAAGTTCAGAATAAGAAAAAGATCTAAATCCACTATTATAAAGAAGATAGATGCATTCAAAGAGGAAATGAATACACCTGTTAAAACAATACATGAAAATATAATCAAACATGTAGAAGCTTTTAGAGAGGAAACTGATGAGTTCTTTAAAGAAATTCAGAAAAATATAGTTAAAGAAGTGAAGGAAATGAATAAAACTATTCAAGACCTGAAAATGGGAATAGAAGCACTCAAGAAAGCACAATCTGCAGGAATTGAGGTGAAAAAAAATACAAGGAAAGAGAATAGGAAAAACAAACGCACAAGCCTTTCCTACACAATAAGATTGATGCAAGAGAGAATGTCAGGCATAGAAGCTACAATAGAAAAAATTAATATATTGATCAAAGAAAATATTAAGTCAAAAATATTCCTGACATAACACATCTAGAATATCTTAGATAGTATGAAAAGAACTAACATAAGAATGATAGGAATATAAAAAGATGAAGGGTCCTGGCTCTAAGTACTAGAAAATATTTTAAACAAAATGATAGAAGAAAATTTCCCAACCTGAAGAAAATGATGCCTATAAAAAGCTTACAAGTCACTTGTTAGATTGGACCATAAAAGAAAATTCTCCTGCCACATAATAATCAAACCAATAAATCCATAGAACTAATAAAGAATAGTAAAATGTCCAAGGGAAAATGAATAAATAATACACAATAGCAGACATATCAGAATTACACTAGAGTTGTCATCAGTTACTCTAAATCTAGAAGGCCTGGACAGATGTCTTACAGTCCTTAAAAAAAAACAAAACAAAACACACAGATGGTAACCTAGACTACTATACTCAGCAAAAGTCTCAATCACCATAGATGGAGAAAAGGAGACATTCCAAGGGAAACCCAAATTTAAACAATATCTATCCACAAATCCAGCTCTACAGAAAATACTTCAAGTAAAACTGAAACGCAAAATAGATAACTACACATAAGATAACACATGAAAAAAGTAATTTCACAACTGAAAAAATAAAAAGGTAAGCACACCCAAATTCACACAAACACACACACTCACAAACACACTAACATTACCAACATCAAAACAACAGGAATTTGTAATCTCTGGTAATTAATATGTCTCAACATCAATAACCACCATTCCTTCCAGAAAGCACAAGACTAACAACACGGATATGAAAACAGGTTCCATTATTCTGCTTCATACAAGAAACACACCTCAGCAAAAAAGACAGTATAACTTCTGAGTAAAGGGCTAGAACAAAAGTTTTCAAAACAGAGAGAGATAAGAAGCAAACTTGAATAGCCATTATAATATCTAATTTCATACACATTCAATAGAAAATAATCAAAAATGATGGGGAAGTAATTCAGAAATAATTGTTGAAGTGGAATTTAGGTAACTTTAAAATATATTATGTTGTAACCATGCCACTACATTTTATTTTAATTAGTTTTCTTCAGTTATTAAAATGTGAAGTTTCTACAAGTATCTTATGTAGTGAGCAGTTTAGAGAGTGAAAATATTGTATTTACAAATGAAAAGCAGAGCAGAAATTACTCTAATAATTTTCCTGCATGTGTCAAAGATTAGTGTCAGGAAATATACAGCTGGGGATATGGCAGCAGATTGTATGATGAGCTTAACAAGGATGGAGATGGGGGCTACAGTACCTTGGAGTTTGGCCCTACAAGTAGGAGCTCAAAACTGACCTACACCTGTATTTTACAAGGAACAGGCACAGAAAGCAAGTAAACAGTGTGAACAATTTCAAAACGAGAGCATGAATGTGGGTGTGCTGTACGTCATGGTGCTCAAGGCTGGTGAGTCTCAGCTGAAGACTGAAATGCACCAAGTCTCGGCCTTCTCCTCATTTCCCATGTTGCCCTACAGATTATCCTGATTGCCATGATGAGTCAGCAATACTATACGCCTTCAGCACCAGCTGGCAACAACAATGGTCACTGGTTTCAGGCTCAGTGCCTAGGCTCTACAACCATCTAGAGAAGACTGTGTCCACAGCATCTGAATGTCCTGCTAGCACCTGTCCAATGACATCAGTGCAGGGGAAGTCTGTGATTGAACAGGGAAAAGGGAGGCAGAGCTAAGAGTTGCGGAGAGAGGGAGAGACAGAGAGGTCTCAAGAGAAGAGGGAAGGAGAATGGAGGCGGACGTGGTATTATCACAAGGTTAGAACAATTGGGTTAAAGCTTTATCATTATCAATTGACTCGGAAATTATGGATTGGCATCTTGTAAATTATGATTTTATTTATACATAAGTCTAATTGGTTAACTATAAGCTTAAGAGTCTTGAATTTACCAGGCTACTGGGTATTATGTTATCAAACCGAGAGGATGGCAGATCAATTTGGTTACTGGAGTGTGGGAACACCCGTTACAGGGGATTATAGCAGAGCAGGAACTAGTAGCTTGCAGGACAAGGGATGCAGATGCTGTGGGGACTAGCTCCAGGGAGTTGGAGAAGGTGGCAGGAACACTGGAGCGTGGCCTTGCCCAGCAGAGAGTTGGTGGGTTCATTTTTTTAATATTTCCTGCAATAAGCACCTTTTCCCACCAGCAATGATTGAGCACCTCTGTAGTCCTATACTCAGGGCTTCATGCACCAGTTTTTTAATCTGAAATGAAAATAAAGTCTATGCGTTTCTGGAAAAGATGCATTTTTTTTATTATGTTAAAGTGTTTTCAAAAGCAAGGTTTCTTTACTGAAAACTAGAGATAAGACAAGATGAGTTAGTTTGCCCCTGTCCCTGAGAACTGAACCCCACAGACGAAGATAACGCTTTGGCCTAAGTGTGTAAAATACTTATATAGCCTATATTTCATTTCAATTGATATTGTCTCTTTGAATTTGTGAAACAACACTTTTTCCTGTAAGGGCATCTATCTTATTTTGTTGGTTGGAATATATTTCTTTCTTTTCTTAAGACATTCATTTCATTCAAGCTTAGTGAACATAATATAGTTTTAAACAAAGGCTACCGCTGAATATGTGTGTGAAGTTGAATTTAAAAAGACTTCAAGAAACAGATGGTAAATAGTTATTTTTTAATATTCTTGTGTTGAAAGAGGAGGGTGCAGTATGTTGTCTGTCCAGAATTTTGTACTAACCCTTCTTATACCAGAATTTTACTGAGCCTATTATTATTGTTGTTCCATGGCTGAATCACATGTTCAAGAGTAAAGAATTAACATACAAATGTATGGCACTTAGTGGAAGAACTGTCCGAGAGGGCACAAAGTGTAGAGACCCTTCGTGCATTGTTCCAGAATTCAGATTCACTCTATAGTTAACTGGGAAGCATTGAAGAATTCTGAGTTGGGAGATTAAAAAGGTAGTGCAGATGTTTTGGAGAATTAATCTGAAAATAGTGGGATGTTAATGACTTTGAGTTTTCTGAGTCTTGTTACCAGTCTAATTCCAAGGATTATTTATGAAAAAACCCTTTACAGGCGGATGTGGCAGAATGGACAGGTGGGTCTCTCTGAGTTTTAGGCCAGTCACTACAATCTATGTAGTGAGAGTGTGATTCTGATTGAAAACAATTTTAGATCATTTCAGTTGAAGAATAAGAGTAGATTTACCATCACTCCAATGCTGACTAGCTAAAATAATAGCATTCCTCTCATTTCCATTGAATCAATTTAAGACAGGCACAGAAGGGGTTAGCCAGTGTTCCCTGTGTAACATTAAAGTCCCAACAGTCAGAAAACCTAATTCAGTAAAATTTGAAGCAATAAAGATTTTGACAGGTGTGTTGTCCATGCCATCATTTGGTCCTTCATGATAAGTCCAGCTTTCAGACTAGATAAAGGAGCTGAACCTATAGAACTAAAGGACTTGATGCATGTCTGTTCTTGAGGCAGAATACTCAGCAAGTATGGAGACATAAGAGGGGGAAAAGAACACCTCATCCTGCAATCTGATCATATCTCTTACCAGCTGAGAAGCAAGGATTTCCATACAGTTAATGTTTGCTGTGAGGTTTCTGTCAATAAAGATGATTTTTTTTTCATATAGGGGTTTGTAGCTATTTGCTATTGAGTTTCAAGGACCCAGACTAAGGCTTAAATACTCATCATCTGGGAGTCACAGAAACACACCAATTGATTCTGTTTACAAAGATATTCTAACTTCTTGTATCCTGCTGATCTATACTTTAACTTTATCATCAATTATAATTCTCTCAGGTGGACTGCAGAAAATGAGCTATTATGTCATTTAGGGTTTCTAGTAACTCTAAAGATTATAGCTTCAAAATCCATCTAAATAGCATATATTGCATTGAAATAAGAAATTACAATTTGATTAGAGAACCCACACCCATGCTGAGGTATATGTCACCTTGTTTTACAAACTCTCCATTCTTTTAAACCTGGTGTTTAAAACTCTAAATTAGAAAATTCCTTTAATAAATCTGAATTCTGTCTTTTACTGACATATTTTGACAGTCTTTTCTGTGTAAAAGCCAATGATCCAGTTTTACCAGGATCTAGGTTCATAATAATTAAGAAACTCCTCAGGCTGCCATAGATGGCTCCATTGAGCTACAGATGTAAATGACTTCGTTAATTCTAATGTTTTGTTCCTGGTATTCAGAGTCTGGGCTAGATACTTGTAGATCTTGTCTCTTATCCAAAACACTCAAAAGAAGATCTCAAAAGGATGTGCAACTAAGGTAACATATTTTCTTTACTCAATATTTCTATCTGAATCTATTACTCCTGCACTAAGAAAGATATTATTCAAGTCACATTTTAATTTACCTACTTCTGTACAAATAACTTGGGGAAGAGGCATGTATTTCAGATGTCAAAAAAAAAAAAAAAAAAGAAGAGTTAGAATTCATCAGGAAGATATTTCAACAGAGACTTAAGCACTGGATTAACAGAAAGAGAAATTGTCAGGAAATGAAGGGTGCTCACTCGTGTGTGTGTGTGTGTGTGTGTGTGTGTGTGTGTGTGTGTGTAAGCATTGGCTCTTCAGGACTAAGTCTCTCAAATTCCTCAAACAAATTTTATTGAAGTCAGTACGGATCATTAAGCAAGTATAAGGATTCTACAATACTTTTCTGAGTACAGGCTGTACTATTTGGCAAGTTATCTTTGCTTTCTGATATTGTTGTTTATCTCTCTATTTAGCCCTGTCAGTAAAATTTCAAAGAGAAACTTTGGACTGAAGGGTCACTCCAAAGAAGTCTTTTAGCAGGCAATTACCCTTAGGCTAACTACAACTGGTTCACAGTACGCCAGAATTTGGGGGCGGAGAAAGTCTTAGGAGAGACTTTTATTTCCCAGGGGAATATTAGTGGGAGGAAATTTTAGCCCGCAGAATCTCTACAGTAAAGCTACAGGAGAACTGCTGAGAAAAACCAGTTGCCAGAGATGTGGAATGCACTGCAGGACCGAGACTCCGCGGAGGCCCTGGGACACCACCAACGCTGGCTCCGTGCTGGGACACTGACGCTGGCTTTCTCCGGAACCTTTGTCACTGGCTTCCTCTTTGGTATGGAGCATTTGCTTGGCAAATTGCTTAATCTCCCTGTTCCTTGCTTCTTCACTCTGCAGCCGCTTGGTCTTCTGGAAAGGTTTCTGGTTTCCCCCATGCAATGAGAAGGGACACATTAGTCATCCATCTTTGCTCTGAGTTCTGAATTACTTCTATGTCATTTGTAAAGACAGGCTAAGGACCAATTGCATAGCCTTAGGCCATAGACATCAAACTAAACACAAAGATATCAGTAATTACCTATTATTGCGGTGAGCCCTAATGAGACTGAATTAAATTGAATTTCTATTATTTCAGTTTGAAAGTGAGAGTCAAGTTTTGGAAAGGTTAGCATGGGATTCAAAAGGCTACATATTCTAAAAGCAACTCATTTCTACTTTGTTACCCTTACCTATTCCTTGGTTTCACTGCTCAATAACTTAATTTGTTAGTTTCTTAGTAATCTGTCTCTACCACAGGCCTCTATCTTTTTCATTTGGGATTTTTTGTTCTTTCAAATTTGAATTCACATTTATAGCTTGCATTGCTGATATTCTCAAAAACATTTTATACATTCTTTGTCAAAATACTTGTCATATGATATCTCTTTTCCCAATTTCCTCTTCGAAAAAAGAAAAAAAAGAAAAGAAAAAGAAAAAAAAATAAAAAAGAAAATAAAAAACCAAAACCAAAACCAAAAACCCTGTTTCCTCCCCACTCCCCCTTCCCACCAACCTACTCTCCACCGCCCCCACTCCGCCTCTCCCCCAACCCCTCCCCACACTCCCAGCCCCAGCACTCCCCAACTCCAGGGCACAGAACCCCCACAGGGCAAAGGGCCCCTCCCCCCACCGACGACCGACCTGGCCATCCCCTGCCACACATTCCGCTGGAGCCCTAAGTCTCACCATGTGTACTCCTGACCTGTGGTCTACACCCCGGGAGCTCGGAGGGCACCAGTCAGTCCACACTGCTCAGACCTAAGGGTGTTCTTCCCTAATCTCACAGTCATCACCAGGGCCTTTAGTCTTATGCTCAGGAACAGTATTTCCCTTTTGCCCAGCCATATGTCTCAATGTGCATATTTATGTGCTTATATGTCTTCGAATATGTTATCAATAATGGTAAAGCACCATGAGGATTGACTGAGTAGCTCTCTTTATTCTCAGGTCAGGTACCCTGTAAACTCTATAAGGATGTTCTCTCTCTCTCAGATTAAAATCAATTTATGAAGCCAGGGACTAAGGTGCAGGTTATAACCTGTCTGTGACTTTCTGTACATTGGATGTCTTGCAGAGCTATGAAGTGCAGTATAGTCTACTATAGTTTTCAGAACTTCAGTTTCTCAAGTCAATTTTCAAGCAAAAACAAAAATACTAGTGCATTTTGTGTTAGTGTCCAATTCAAAGCAAACTGAAACTCTGAGGTTTTTTTTTAATGTTTTGAGATAATTTATATACTTGAAATAAATTCATAATTAAGATTCTCTTTATTTTTTAATAACTTCATATGTTATATCTTTAGGAATGTATATTTGTAGATGTGAGAACAAGTGTCCACAGGGTTTTGTTGGGAACTGTGTGCTAAGAATCAAAGTCAAGTCCTTTGCAAGAACATTACATTCTCTTGATTGTTTGAGCAATCTCACCAGTTATTGTAGTCATAATTAATTCATTATGAGCTTCTGTTAAATGT
>JADRCD010232704.1:0-10626 GCA_019843815.1 Montemys delectorum
AATATTTTTGTATTAAAAAAACCATATTCAGTATTCCTGGTAATTTTCCGATTTATGGCCTTATAAACCAAGCATTTTGATGGTATCATGACATCTTTTATAATGATAAAGCTAACACAGTAACAATTGACATTTTTCCTGGATTAATTTGTTCAGTCCGTGATCTATACCTCACTCTCCTCTGTTCCGTGTCAGCACCCTTTGTTCTACACGATTTCTTTTCTTGCAGTATTGATCCTTATTGATCTTAACCTAGTACAATAGTGAATAATTAAATATTTGCTCAAAGAAACAAGGCTTCCTCTCTTTTCATTATGACCTTCCCCTGATGTTCAAACGGTCCCGGCATTAGTGAAGAGTCTTCCTGGTGCAAACTTGACCTCTGTTGTCCTACTTTGAAAATGCACTTGATTTTTAACAAGAGCTTTCTAACAGTGCTGCTTTCTTAGATAATGAAATCCAAATTGTTCTAGAAAAAGGTGCAATTATACAGCATGTAATACACAAATAAATTGACTTAATGTTACATTATAATGGAAACTGTGCAAAATCCTCTACACAAGCACAATAAAATAATAAAAAGTAATAGAACAGGTAATAGATGTAAAATAAATGCTAAAAAAAGTAGTTCAAATCATTTTCATACCAGTCAAAAGATACTGAGGAGGGCGCATCCAATCACAATAAAACACCAGAATGAAACACTTCTAAATAGTAATATAAATTTTTGTGGACACTTCATGTCCCATGATGTGGAATTGACATATAGTTTGATTTTCTTTTTCCTAATGTAAGCCACAGTTTTACAGTCCTAGTGAAAACATTTTATTGCTGGGGATGTATTAGACATGGTTCATTTCCCTTCTCAGTATGGCTTTAATTTTCCACATCCATGGCTTGACACAGACCCAAACACCAGAAGATGGTTGTCTGCTATAAACTGTTTGGTTTTCTTTGATTGCTTTACAATTTAATCTATAGTTCATTCCATTAACCCTTTCTGTTTTAATGCTACCAAGTCTTCCAGCTCCTTAATATAAAGATAAACTTCCCCCAAACATTCATGTTTCTTCTGGTTTCTCTTTCTCCAATTCTGAGAATGACATACAAGGGTCTGGGAGAAAATGCTTCCTTCCTAGTTAACTTTTCTGAAGCCCCGAGTAATTGCAAAATAATTGACTTTTAACAATGAAGAGGATTTCCCTTTTTGCTTCATAATACATTCATCATTATTCATTCATTCATTGGGTTCGGTTATATTCATAGTGATCAGCTGAGCCAAGGAAGTGTCACTGACATTCTCGGTTTCTCCTCAAATCCCTGATCTTTCTGAGGGTATTGGGTGGACAGCGGGGAGGGGGGATTCCATTCCTGGCTGGAGTGTTGTCACATCCGATATCCTGTTCCTTCCGGCAGAGAAAGTGTATATGGGAGGGTCACCGGATCAGCCTGTGCCTCGGGGCGCCTTGCCTCAAGTACAAAAGACTCGACTCAACTCAGGTTAGTCTTCTAGGTGGCCTATCTACAGTGACGGACTGCCAGATCTGGCTGTGGGTGAGCTGTGATGCCTGCCTTGAAATGCTAAGTGCTTAATTAAGGACCTTTCATATCAGCTATGGAGGACTCTGTCTCCCATAGCCCTGGGCATTGTACTTTACCAAGGGCTCCCAGGAGCCAGAGCCAACTTTATGGCAGTGACAAGTGGTGACACAGAAAGAGAAACAAGTGGTTTTCCTCTTTTCATAGCCTTCCCCAAACCTAAATATCATCCGACAGCTGACTAGTCATAGTTGGCCGACTCCTAAAAATAGACTTTTTTCATGTTCAAGGAAATAGAGCAAACTTGTATCTCACTCACAGGCATGGACTGTCTGAGTCCTCTGAGAACAATCTCATTGGCAGCCACTTAGGAATCACTCCAAACTGCCCCTGTTCCCTTTTCTCAGAAACACAGCCACACCCTGTGGAGTACGAACAAGTACTGTTCGTAACTGTCATGTTAGCTAACAGCAAAATGATTGGTCGCTGACAAGTGAATGCAAATGTTTTCCTCGGCTTTATTAAGATATGATTGACAAATGCAAAGTACACATGCTTAAGGTGATTTGATGTCCCGATCCGTGTGCATTGTAATTAACACAGTGTTGTTTGTGTGTGAGGATATAAGACCCACTTTCTTGGCAAATGCATTTACTACATGACTCACTACTCTGTACCGTAGGTGCGCAGAGATTATTAACTTTATTATGCCCCATACTTTGTATTCTCTGACCGACATCTCTTGTTTTGGTTGTGAGCCTAGCCTTTAATGAACGGCTGAACCATCTCTCCAGCCCTCGACTGGCATCTCTTAACTTCTCCCTCTCAACCCAGCCTACTCCTCGTCAAATTTACTTTGTTGTTTTAGGTTTCTCAGATAAGTAAGATCACATAGTTTGGTATTTGTTGTGTGTGGTTTCACTTAGAAGTTGCACTAATGTTGGAGGTTATAAGATTTCCATTTAAAGGCGGAACGCTGCTTTTTGCTTGTGTGTGTTGCACTAACGTTGGAGGTTATAAGATTTCCATTTAAAGGCGGACGCTGCTTTTTGCTTGTGTGTGTGTGTGTGTGTGTTTTCTTTATCCACTCATCTACTGATGACACTAATAGTTTCTAGATCTTGGCTTTTGTGAATCATTTTGTCATGAACATAGGAGTGAAATGCAATTAGTTTTAAAGCAAAGTACAGGAGAAATATAAACTGCCTACACATCTGACAGGTTAAAATAAAAAGTTCTCATTCAATAAGAAGAAAAACATGTCGTATCATTTGTTAGCATATGTAACAAAACAGCATTTTTAAGCTAAAATAGAACTATTAGTAAATTGTTTAACTATGCTTGAAAGTGACCAGATCCTAACAAACAATGTGTTTGACATCCAAAAGATTGATTCATTGTAGCTACAGTTCTTACATTTGATTTCCAATCCTTTCACTGGAAGATTTATGTGTATGTATACATTATTGTCACACATGTATAAATATATGTAATTATAGATCTTAGGTTGTCATTTTCTGGCAAAAGTATAGCATTCAGTATGAGCAATAATTCATGAGATTTAAGCCATGCACATGGAAGTTCCATGTGGACATCCTATTGGTTATAAATGAGCGAGTTAGTAGAGGCATTGAGGTGGAATGCCATAATATTATTTCTATATGTGTCTCCATGATGAGAAAGAGAGGACCTTTTGGTGTCTAGCTGCCTATGAGACTTCGCATGTTACCTTTTAATATTGTATATACCATCATCAAACTTCAATATTTATTCTTTGATATGCTGAGGAAAATTTATCCATTTTAAATGTGAGTTTTATGTAAGTTCATGCTTCCTTGCAGAACTCAATCTCTAAATTCCTTAGAGATATCTGTGTTGTAAACATCATTCATAACACTTTTAGTTCCATAAATGACCTGGACAAGTCAAAGCAATATCTCCTTCCAAAGCAAAGATTCTCCCCACTTAAACCTTTTGAATAACAATTTTGTGCAATGAAATTTCAATGTCCATAAATCTTGGCCAGTAGACATGTCTATGGCTTAAAAACCTACAGAAAGAGACATGTTAAGATTAATTAAAAGAATAAGAATTATGCAAAATATTGTGTACTTGTAGGCAGTAGTTTTCTTTTACAGGAAAATTCCATAGTGATATGATGGAGAACATTTTTCTTAAGTAGGCCACTATACAAGGATGATGCTCTGCTAGCAGCAATGGGAAGCCCTGCATTTGTAACTGAGATGAACCACCTACCTTCCAATTTAACAGTATCATGCAGCATAGAGCACATGAAAGACTATTGGAAAGCATTAAAGAAAATCAAACATGAAAACACCTCAGATCCACACAGCACACCAATCAATATTTTCTTTACTTCCTCCTTTTTATTTTTAATGGAGAAAAAAATACATTTTTAATTTTTCCTAAATCTAATTTCTCATATGAGAGAGATGAGTAGCTATTTCAAGAAACTTGAGAGATATAGAATACATAACTCATTATATGGGCATTTCAAGGGAATTTAGAATTGGAATGACCCAAATTTCTTGTCTTTAATGTTGTCAGAAATCAGCAGGGATTAGCTTGGTTTTTGGCACCTTGTAGGTTTAAGGATGTATATAGGATATGTGTGTGTGTGTGTGTGTGTGTGTGTGTGTGTGTATGTGTGTGTGTCTTTGTGTGTGTATGTGTGTGTGTGTGCGTCTGTGTGTGAGTGTGTCTGTATGTGTCTTTGTGTGTGTCTGTGTGAGTGTGTGCAGGGGTGTGTGTATTTGTGTATGTCTGTGTGATTTAATAGTAAATTTTTGCTACAATAGTTATGATTTAATTTTGTATCAAGAACAAAAATATTGGTCTACCATAGTATCTCAGTAGGTAAAGATATTTTCTATGCAAGCCTAGACACCAGAGTTTGATTTCTAGAAACCACATAAAGGTGGAAGAAGAAAATAAACTTCACTAAGATTTCCTCTCACCTCCATGTAGTGCTATGGCATGTGGAGGCATAGGCATACAACAATAATTGTTTTTAAGAAGAACAAAATATTACTTCAGTAGTCATAAAATGGTCGTCTGGTTGAAGCTAACACTACAGATACACATGTGAATTTAGCTACTAATTTACAATGTTTTTAATATTTTTATTCTCTGAAAGTTTTATATGTTTATACAATGTATAATGATCATGGCTACCACTGGGTATTCCCAACTCCCAGGGAACTGTCACCCCATCTCGAACCCAACTTTGTTCTTCCTTTTTAATCAAATAACTTCCTAAATGTTTGAAAGAATTAAACATTTTTCTAGGATCAGTATATGACAAGTTGGTCCTACAGAGTTAGGTGTAGACAAGAATTTGTCAGAAATTCTAGACAGCTAGGTCAGGACATAATAGTGAAGAAACTACTGAACTTTCCAAGAAGGACATAGGTTTGCTATTTAAATAAGTCACAATCTCTAGGACTCATTTTAGCATCATGTCTGACCTCTGAATGCTTACATCATTCATATCCCATTTCAGACTCTCCATTTTTCAACCATAGAACAATACTTGCATCACAATCAGACCTTGGAACTTGATAAGAAAAATAGAGAAATCGAGGCAAATATGTAAAATCAATTACCTCAAAAACTAATGTATCTATATACATGTGTGTGTGTGTATGTGTGTGTGTGTGTGTGTGTGTGTGTGTGTGTGTGTGTGTGGTATAGTTATAAAGCTAAAATAGTGACTTTTATTTAATGAAAAACCAGATTTTTTCACTTTCAGTTCACTTGTGTTGGAGGAATAGGCACAGTTTTTTAAATGAAAATATACAAGTATTTAGCATGCCTCTGCTTAGAGTAGTGCATATTGCTTTGTTTGCTCATAAAACATTTACTCTTTAGCTAAAATCATTTATGTAGAATTTATCCCAATCTTCCTAAAATAGATGCCTCATGTGAAAAGAAAATACAATCATAGAATTATTCATTTCTGTGCCCTGACCTTTTATAAATAAACAGTAAAAGAGAAGTAAAATGGTCAAGTATTTTTAATCCTATCAATAAAGCTTAATTCATTTTATAATAATTTACATATTCAGGATGCTTTGAATGATTTACTTTGAGGGAAATGGTGAACACATAATTTCTTTATAATTACATAATTACATATGTTTTAAAAAATGAACAGCATAGTACTTTTATATCAGATCAAATTCTGGTAAAGAAAAATAATTCTGAAGTAAACCTCATTTCAGAGGAAAGAAAGTGAGAAAGGTGTGGAGAGAGAGAGAGACAGAGAGAGAGAGAGAGAGAGAGAGAGAGAGAGAGAGAGAGAGACCTGAAAGGATTATTGATGATTCAAAGACCCAATGCCTGCACTCAGCCAGCAAGGTGACACGACAATTATTAACTACAAAACTGTGTTCACAGCATAAGGGTGAATGAGCTATCACCATGGAGTGAGGTGGTGGGATAGCTTTCCACTGGAATGTATTCTCCTGCAGCAGGCTCTACCTGATGACAGCTACAATCAGGAGTGGCTGCAGGCAGCTGCTTTGCTCCAGGCCACATTCAATTATGTCGGACTGCATTAGTCCCTGGCGAAGCTGTCACCTTCTACCCTGTGATGTGATAGTGTGAAGAGGCTCCTGAAGTCTCTCTCCAGTCCCTTGCTTTGGGTTTGGGAAGCAGACACAGTGCAGTGTGGGAAGGGAGGTGGGGGGAAGACCATTAGTACTCTGGTCGCTTGCAGCGTTCATTTTGCTCTCAGACTAGGGAGGAAAAAAAAAAAGAGCTTAGGTGAGCTAGATTCAGGAAGTTGTCTGGTGATGGATAATTGCAGGGTTATTTTTTCCCTCCCACAAGTACTTTTTTTTTTTTCTTTCAGAAGGCAATGCCAAGAGAATGTCCTATTTTCAGGATTTGAGTCACAGTCGTGGTTGCTCATATTGCTCGAGAGACTGCATTGCATTGGAATACATTTTCTAGGGTATGATATCCCCAAGGATTCTTAGCAGCCAAGATAAATTGCAGGTTCTGATGAGCACGTGTAGAACATTTGACTTATCTCCTAAGAGTTCCAGAACTTTCGGTGTGCATGGATTTTGAGATTTCTTTCTGAAGGGAGCACTTGACATTTCGAACTAAATCTAGACAAACAAATAATGCACTTGATTCTAGGAGAGTCTGCTACCTTTACCACATTGCAAGCAATCTCTGAAAGATGGTTATGATTTGAGATTTTAAAGATCTAATTCATGTTTGCCTCCTTCAAGGAGCATGTGGATTTTCAAGTGCAGTGGAGTGCAGTTTAACAACTCTTTATCTGTCATAAACATATCCAGCTTTATAGCTTGACCCAGTAAAATTAGCAAGAGTTGTTCACTGAAAACACAGGACAAACTCTAGCACCGGTGTGTTTAGAGGTAACTGAAGGCCACATTCAGTTGAAGTAAAACACGAAACACTGAGCAGCAAAAATACAAACAGCCGGTGTTGAAGGGCTTGCCTAAGAAAGGGTCCCTACTTTACCAGAAAACCTCTTTTTGTACCTGTTCACTACTAGTTTTCTTACTGACTATTCTCTCAGAGATGGTTTGGGCCAACATGTGGCAGTTAATATTAATGCATGTTTTATGCAGAAGAAAATGTGGTACTAGTTGCTTTTAAGGAATTCTGGCATGGTATGTACATTTTTGTAGAAATTATTACTCAACATACTTCAATCAAGTTTCTGTAAAATCCAAATTAAACCTATTCAAAAAAAAAAAAAACACGAAACACTGAAGATCAGTTCGAGAACATTCAGGAACCTTATCTCTGCCCCTTCTCTGGCTGTGTAATACTAGAAAAGTCATTTGCTACCTTTCTCTCACTCAGTTTTCATGTTGGAAAAGCAAACATCTCTGCAGAGAGAATATAGAAAAAAACGATTTGTTCCTTAGAACATGTAAATAAATAATATAAAAAAATACAGAAAATGCAAATGTTCCAAAATGTTCCACCAGCATATAATTCTCTGTCTTCACCCAAAACTTTAAGACATTTTAGTTCTGTGTTGGTAACTTTGAGCTGTTTGAAGTGTTATCATAACATCCATTAATTGCTCAACGAGCATTTTCTGAGTTGTAATCATCAGGTGGCCACGAGGGCATACCCTTCTTTTGATAAAAAAAAAAAAAGAAAAGAAAAGAAAAGAAAAGAAAGAAAGAAAGAAAGAAAGAAAGAAGAAATACCTTATTTTTATTTAATTGCATGTGTGCTTGTATGGCTGTATGAATTTGTGTTATGGTACTCACGGAGGTAAAAGGAGGGTGTTAGATTCCCTAGAGCAGGTGTAATAGGCAATTGTGAGCCATCCACATAGGTACTGGAAACCAAATTCCAGTCCGCTGGAAAAGTATCAATTAATTGCCCCTAAGCACTGAGGCATTTCTTCCAGCCATTGGGTACAAATCTCTTAATGTTGAAATTTATAAATTGGTATATCTTAAGCTGAGGATTATTGTTGACTTCAGATCGAACTGAGCAGAAGAGCTACCAACCTTAGCTTTGTGGGACTGTTGAGATCCCCTGTCTCAGTGAGTCTATAACATAAACTCTTAAGTACCAAAACCTCCTGAGCGAGGATGCCATTATCTCCCTGGCATGCTGTGAGGGCCTGTGCAAACACCTCACCGCGCCAACAGTTGAGCACCTGACTTTGAGACTCCATCCTGCTTCTGGTCCTTTGTACTTGCAAAGGATCAGCAACATTTCACCCTGCTGAAAGGATTTTGCAGCCCCATTTGTTCTCAAGGCTTAAGGGAAGCTTCATCCTCTATCTGGACTTACTTGGTAACTTACTTTCAAAACCAAACTCCCACTAGGGGTTTTTTAAGCTCCCCTTGCAAAACATAATATAGAAATTGCTGAAAGAATTTTTCAAATTGTGTCTTGATTGTTTTTACCTGAACTTGGAGCCAGTTTGAAGTTGGAGGAGTATTTTACATGCAAAGTTATACATACATGCAAAGGTGATACAAGTTACAAAGAGATAGAAATATACATTCTATACAACCCGCCCTAACTACAAACAAAACAACTTCTGGTACCTGAGGAACCCAGACCTCACAGGCAGACGGGCCCGCATGTCACACAGTTTTTGAGTCCACACGTCTAAATCAAGATAAACCACAGGTGGGAAGCAATCCCCTCTGTTTGGCCCCCAAAGTGGCCCTTATGGCCCAGTTTGCCATTTTTCTGATCAAATGGGTCAAAGAGGGATCCACAGTTTATCATACTAAGGGAGCCAATATAAAAAGATGGAGCACTGACCGAAAGAGATAACTGAGCTTTTAAGAGGATGTGGCGATCTGGCTCGCAGCCTCCTCTTGCCTTGACCACAGATCGGCAACCCCAGCCTGCAGGAAATGTGCCCCCCCCCCCCCCCCCCCCCTGACGTCGTGGTACCATTTCCCAGCTGCTAGAAAAGACTGAACATACTCCTTAGGCTTAGAAAAAAGAAAGGTGAAGCCACAGTTCATAGAATGAGAGTTCACTGCGGCTCCAAAGTAACGAGCACCCAGCAGCACATCGCTTTACGGAAGGAAAGATGACTACGGTGGAAAAGACACCATATTGAGTCTCTGAAGTCCTTTTTCCTTAGATCCAAACACTAAAAATAACTTGAAAAAAAAAATATTTCCAACTTTTGAAATAAATTCCGGCTATTGAAGAACAAAGAATTCTGTTTCTTTTCTTTTCTTAAACCTACATCGTGAATCGTGATGGTGTTAAAATAAACCATGACAATCAGACCCTTTACCTACCAAACCCAGGTGTCCTTACCTATGGCTAAAGGCAGCTCTTCACCAGGAAGAGAAGAGACAGAGGGGAGATCTGGGTATATGAAGTGGTTGGTGCTTTAAGGCAAGGAGAGGTAAACATACTTGGGGAGTGAATAAGGAGGCCATATTTCTTTACTTAAACTGCCATGATCGGGGGAAACTAGACCTGGACATACTGTCAGTAATAATGGGGAGAAAAGAGGCAATGTGAAACTTACTGAAAAGCTTTCTAGCTTGCTTGTTTCCTCTTTTAATTTGTGTATCTACAATTGTTTAACCCTGACCATAGATCTCAAAAGGTATTTGAGAAATATAATCAAAATGAGAAAAGAGATGAATGGAGACTGAGGAGGTGACTCAGTGGGAAAATGAATCAGCATCCAAGTCTAAAGTCCTGAGTTTGGTCCCCGGGACCCACACAGAGAAAGGGGAGAACCAGTTCCTACAAGCTTCCCTCAAACCTCTACACACATGCATGGGAAGTGTGTGGGCAGGTGCGCATACACAGGAGAACACACACACACACACACACACACACACACACACACACACACGCACACGCACTCTCACACACACACCCCAACAAAGTATTCTCTTTTTCATTTTTTTTTTTTTTTTTTTTTTTTTTTTTTTTTTTTTGTTGTTTTTCAAGACAGGGTTTCTCTGTATAGCCTTGGCTGTCCTGGAACTCACTCTGTAGACCAGTCTGGCTTTGAACTCAGAAATCTGCCTGCCTCTGCCTCCCAAGTGCTGGGATTAAAAACATGCACCACCCCTGCCAGCTAATAAAATTATTATTCAAAAAGGAGTGTATCAAGAAAAGTGATCGTCAGGAGGACCAACAGAGTCAATTATCTTGGACCCTTGAGGGTTCTCAGAGACTGAACTACCAACCGAAAGCATACATGGGCTGATTCTAGGGACCCCAAAACATATGTAGCAGATGCAAAACTCTGTCTCCCTATGGGTCCCCCAACAAGCAGAGCAAGGGCTATCCCAAAAGTTGTTACTGGCCTTTGGATCCTGCTTCCCTAGATGGGCTGCCTTGTCTGGCCTCAGTGGGAGAGGATGCACCTCACCCTGCAGAGACCTGATGTGACAGGGTAAGGAGATACACAGGAGGGGCCGTTACACTCTCAGAGGAAGAGAGGGAGTACTAGGGAGAGGCGCTGCATAAGTGGGGACTGGGAGGAGGAGGGCAGCTAACAGGGTGTAAAGTGAATAAGAAAGAAAGAAAGAAAGAAAGAAAGAAAGAAAGAAAGAAAGAAAG
>JADRCD010232706.1:0-12662 GCA_019843815.1 Montemys delectorum
TTTTGAGTTTCTAAGACTGAGGACATACTCATATATGTGTATATACACAGGCAAATACATGTATGCTAAAATTTTCCTTCTTCTTAGTAAGGAATTACCCTTCCTGCCATTCTTGACAGTTGTCTATGCCAGTGCAACCAAACATTGTGTCAGGTAATAAATAACCAGCACAAATACTACAGGGTAGATCAGAATATGTATTGTGGGACTAGAAGTCAAACACTTACAAGAGGATCAGAAATCGAATAAGTGATTCTTTTCTGGCTGTTCCTCTTTGTATTTGCCAGTCATTTTCATGCACTTTCTTCCCTGACTTGTATTAGCAATCTGTGCTTATAAATTCTTTCAAAACTTAATAATTTAAAGCATCAATCACTTGTTACTTTGCAGATTTCCTGACAGTCAAGAATCTGAGAGGTCTAGCCAGTTCTGGGTCAGAATGTGGGAGTCAAGAGGGGGATTTGAGGCTTTGGCTCTTCACCATGTGGACATTGTAGTAGTGCTGCTTGCTACCTGGTTCTCCTCATGCTAAGTGACGAGGACAGAGGTGTGTGTGTGTGTGTGTGTGTGTGTGTGTGTGTGTGTGCGTGCGTGCGTGTGCGTGTGTTTTCAGTGGTAGAGGAGTCACTTAAAGGATGGGCACTACACTGTTCCAACCCATGCTCCCAAGTGACAGCTAATGGCATCTGGATTGTTCTATTGGTCATGGAGCAGCACAAGTGCAATGTGCCTGGAGAACGATGTAAGAACATAAGAGGTGAGGACCTTGGAGGTCTCTTAGAAGCTGGCTTCCTTCATTCCTTCCCTTGAAAAGCCATCGTTTTTAATGCCCTCTCCATTTTAATCAGAGATTGTTGGATAGCAATTGTTAGAAATTTTCCTTCACTTTTGTTTGTTACAAACAAACATGATTAACACTGAAGTTAGTGTTTCAAATGTTCTCCTTGGACACCAACCTATTTTGTAGCTTCAAAATTCTAAACAGAAGAGGATGGCCTTGCAATGAACTTTGAAAGTAAAGATATCATGGAACTTGGGTTCTTATCTTGAGAGATAGGTCATTTATATTTTCACCAAACTGGGTTCTAAAACTATGTGTAATTCCTCAAAAAAAAAATTAGACAATAAGTAGGCAATATCAAACTTTCTGTAGTGTTACTGTTAATTTCAAATGAATTATTTGAGATCTCCACCCCCACCCCTGGGTACAAATCCAGACTAAGAGAGCAGGAAGAGATATGGAAACGACTCTGATGTAGATAATGTGTGCAGACACTCACCAGGGAGGATCACCTTTTACTAGATTTGGCTTCTCCACAGAATGTGAACTCTTAGTTCCCGTGATGTATGTTGGTAAATTAGAGAAGCATTGAGTACCACAAGCTGTTTGGTACCATGACCAATCCTTAGTTGGTAAAAGACAAGATACTTTCTCCTCCATGATGTGTTTTTGGTGAGGCCACATGAAAGGACAGAAAAAACCCTCAGAACAGATTGGACCCTGCTCTTCTTAACTCCAGTACTTTGGAAAGCATGATTATTTGAGTAAACTACTATTGCTGGTAAGAACAACCTGATGGGACTTTGAAGTTGTCATGTTAACCGTGCATCTCTACTCTCACCACATCTTTTCTTCCATAGAGTTCATCTCAGGTTCACTCACAGCAGCGCCCTCTATCTCTATCGTCTACCAACATTGTAGACAGAAGACAATTTTAAAGTTATAAATTGTTTAAATGACTCAAATAAAAACTTTGTTGAACGACGAGATTTGTTGTTATGTGTGTGTACATGCAGTCCTGTGTCCATATTTCACCAGCTGATCATACGCATCACACTCCTGTATAGAAATAGTCTTTAGTTTTTGAATTGAAATGTCCCTGGGGTTAAATATAATGTTGTTCTTCAGAGCTGTGTGTGTGTAAGTCTTGGGCTTGAGTTTGTATCTGGAAGAAATGAAACTTGATGTTGATGGGAAAGCAGCCACAGGGACAACTCCTCTTAACATCCTTCCCTTCAATGTTAGGCAGCTTTAACCTTAAAATGCTTTATGTTGAAGAACAGGAAATTGAAACAATGAATTAAAACAATGTACTTAGGATTATGAAGCTGATAATCGGTAGCTTTGATGCTAGCTCCTATGTTATGCAGTAGTTCATAATAATTGGTAATTCTGACATCACTAGTATAAGACCTGCATAAGAAAACAAACATCAGAGAATCCTGTGCTGTGGGTACTTTAAATAAATGTTGAGTCCCTTCTCTTATTTTGAGAGTTTAACCATCAGATTAAAGGGACAATATCTCAATATGTGTTTAAAATTATGACCTCTGTTCTGTCATTTTACAGAAAGATACCATGATTTTTTTTTCTTTTTTTTTTTTTGGAAACAAACCAAAGGTGTTCATAAGATTGACAAAAGATGGGCACCCTTGGGTTTGTTCTGAAGCTTTCAAACCTTTGTGGAAAAAAATGCACATTATAGGGCGTTTTCCCTTCACTTAAGTGGTGCCTAGTCTAATCATAATGTGTAGAAGGAAATTTAAATGTAAAAAGGTGAAAATTAAAAGAACTATAAATAACAACAAATGGCCACCTTGTAAATACAAAGCCACATTCACTCCCTGGACTGTTATGTCTACAAACTATTTGAACAACAGTTAATAAGCGCATTCCCAGTGAAAGAAAATGCTAACTGATGTTTCATCTGACTGCACCCTTTGTTCAGCATGTTCAGAAATGGAGAGCCGGGAGATAGGGATTTCTGCGCTCTTTGCATTCAGATGAGTACATGTGCCCACCAAAGAAAATGAAGAGTTTTCAAGTTCCCCAAATATTCCTTTGCTAATATTCATCTCTGTCAAAAAAATAATAGCATGCTTTGCTTGGATTAGCTGAACATCTGTCTACTTTTCCCTATGTTCCCCATTCCCTGTACTTTCCTACTGAGATAACTGACATTATGGGTCACAGGCTGTTGGAACTTGGACTTTGCTGTTAGCAGGCTTGTGTTTAGGAGATCATGGGCTGAATCAGGGACAGGAGAGTACCGCTGTGACTCTTCTCTTGTAGCAAGGGAAGGCCAGTAGTTATTGGCCTGGTTTCTATCCTATCCTCCATGTTCACAACTGCAAAGAGGCACTGCTATGAGACTAGATAGATATCTGAGCTTAAGGGTAGACTGCACAGTGTTCAGACCATAGCTATTGCAGGCAGTTATAGATACTAAATTGTATGTTCTGTCTCCTTGTTTCTCTTCCTTCCCCTTCATTTTCTGAACAAATATTGCTAGGCCAGATCATTTTGTTTTATATGAAAATAAACATGGTTTTCAGTGGTCATGGTACACACCAAGAAGTGCTTAAGGGAAGCACATTTAGGATATCCTAAAATGTGTAATTGTCTGAGTTTTGTTTACTTAGTTTCATCTTGCTTGAGCAGTTACTTTATTTGTTTATGTCATCTAGATTTCCTGAATCTTATTTACTTCATATATAAAAGAGAGGCCAATATAATTTTTTTTGTTGTTGTTTTTTCAAGACAGGGTTTCTCTGTATAACTTTGGCTGTCCTGGAACTCATTCTGTAGACCAAGCTGGCCTTGAACTCAGAAATCCATCTGCTTCTGCCTCCCAAGTGCTGGGATTAAAGGTGTGCACCACCATCGCCCAGCAATAATATTTTTAAGTTATGAAAATTCAACAAAATTCTGGTTGATAAAAAGCTTGACACGGAGTCTCTTGAGGGAAACTTATGGCATATGCCTCTGACTGTCTGAGTTTACAGGGACAGAAAACCAGCCATATTTGGGTGTAGAACACACTGGAACTTTAAAGAATCATTATGCAAAAGAACTCATTTCCTCTAGTCTAGATGGTAGGAACTCTGTGTAGCCAGCAGTAAAAGCTGTGTCTCATTATAACCAAAATTTACTGAGTACTTAATGTATTTATGGAGACCAATGTAAAATGCCCCTCCCAAAGATGTGCATTATCCAAATGAGTCCTCTGGTTGCCCATTTTGCTTTATAAATGAAGCCATCAGGGTCATTGAAGACCTTACCCATGATCAGTCGGATGAAGGCAGAACAAGAATTCACAGCCTTAGCCACACTGTGCTGCTGCTTCACCAGAGAAGTTAAAAATGCAGCGGGTGCTATAGGTCAAGACAGTCACAATCCAGATCCAAATCCTCTATTTGTAATGTTTACACTACACGAATACTTCAAAACACACTGTTTTTAAATACTTAATTTTTCTCAAGCAAAATCATTTTTAAACCCTTTGAGTTCACAATGACCCTCATGTCTTTTATTTTGGCCACTGATTTGCTAAGAATACGACAGAATCCCTTCCATGGGCTTCTCTTCCATTTTTACATTTGTGGTAATTACACCATGTACAAAGGAGTTCCACGTATGTTTAGAAAACAAACCCTTACTATACTTTGGTAATTATGAAATCTGCCACTAAATTACTGTTTCATGTGTTTGTGTTTCAATTATTAACTGTGGCAGCATATAACTAAGCTGAAAACATGTCATTTCTATGATAATAAGAGAATGCAATTAGTGGCGTATCTATTCCTCATACAAAATATATTCATTTGTATCATGTCTCCTTGTATTATTTAACTGCATTTAGGTCAAGCAATGTCATTCTATATTACCTTGTTTTTCCCCAACCTAGAGAACTCTATCTTATTGGATAAGTGTTTTTAATGTTATCTAAATCAACAGAAGTGGGTGTGGTGATGAGCCTAGTCAAACACTTCACTCACTCTGTTATTTTTCTTGTTCTCTTCTCTGAGCTCCAACTTAATGAGATGTGTGTGGATTACTTTCAAACTCATGAGATGTGTGTTTAATATATCCTCGCAAACAAATTATATAGTTTTTAATCACCCAGTCTAGTTTCCTAAGCAGTAAGCAAAGTCTCTTTATTACTTGCAAGCTATGGATAAAGGGGAATGTAGCTCTGTAACCGTCTATGCTACATCCACTTTATATTAACTAGAACTCCTTGGATAATAGAAATGAAGCATTATGTATAATAGTATGAAATAAAATAGTATAAAGAAGCATGAATTAATGTCGGGAGCTTAGGGACTGAGAAAAACTCAAAAGCAAGATTGCAGTTGAACCACAGAGTGAACTGAGTTCAACAACACAGAATCCAGCCGGTTTGGCACATCTCTTTTTTATTGAGGGTCTGTCTCATTCCTTTCATCCTGTGATCTCTGATTTATTCTGCTTTAATTTGCCCTTCATCCATAGACACAGGGTGATGTCACCTTATTCTTGTATTGTAGCCCCTTCTGGAATGTTACAGATTGACTATGTGGTTTGTGATTCTGAGAATACACAACTAGGAATAAGACTTCACATCAGAAATCCAAGCCGCCCCTCACACTCATGCACGAATGAACATACTCAAACCAACAGTACATGTGAAAGAAAAACTGTCCGTAAAAATTGCCTGCTTAATATTGGTTAGCTTTTCATATTGTGTGAAAAATCAAAAGTACTGTGATGATGTAGATGAGGACAACAGTTCCAATAACTTTGGTAAAATAACAAGAGCCACTGTGGTATTGTCAGCCTTGAGCAAGGCACTGTGGGAGAAGCCTCAAAGCATAACCAAAATTGTACTGCACAATATTATAAGATAGAAAACGTTATCCCCACACAACAATAATATTATGCCAGCATTATTGTGTGATGAAAGGAAGGCTTAGGAGGGGCAAAAGCCATCTCAAACTTGCTCATCCATGACTAACTAGATACATCCTGGGGATTCTGAGGCTACAAAACACATCCTTCTAAACTCTGAAGTTTACATTTACAGGCTGGTGTGACTCGTGGCTCAGCAGGTGGATGTTCTTGCCTTGATGAACTGAATCAAATCCCCAGAAGCCATGTAAAGGAAGAAGGAGAGGTCCAACTCTAAAAGTTGTCCTCTGACTACCAAACAACCACATACATATGCACATGTATGCATGAGTATTGCATGCACATGTGAGCATTTACACACACTCACACACACTCACATACACACAGAGAGAATAATAAACACAAGTAAACGTTTAGAAGACATAGTTTAGGATTGCATTTGGTTGTCATAGTTTGCCCTATGTCCAAGAATTGTCAGGGTCAATTCCTGTGAACTAAACATTCAGAAACTTCTGGGTTGTGATGGATTAAGATTAACTGACAGGTAAAACAATTCTGCAAACTACAAGGGAGTTATAAATGCAGCTGCAATTGTCTCAGGTAGGTCTGAGGCCCTGGTGGGTTAGTGAGGTTCCCCTTTGGATTTTATCTTCCTTTCCATGTCTCCTTTCTGTTGTCAACTTTTACACTTTATGTATGATTGGAATCAATTTAGAAGCAAGATAACAAGTGCTGTTTGCTTTACTTTTCCAGATACAGTCTCCCTGTCCTCCTGTCTCCGTTGGGAGTACGTGTGTCACCATATGCTAGTGTTCATTCTTTATAAAACCTCAGTGTTAGGGCTTCTGGACTTTTCTGATTAATGTAACTTACTTAATATCTAAATAATATTTAACACAAGGTGTTACAGGAGTAATTGTCTAATCATAAATAGACAGGTTGTTTATAAGTATAAAACACCGCACAATAATCCCCCTGCCTTTCAATATACACATTTCTGTGTGGGTACATAATTTAAATAGTAAGCATGTAGATCAATCAATAGATAGATAGATGATAGATAGATAGATAGATAGATAGATAGATAGATAGAGTAGAATAAGATAGATGTCATGAATTATTTTATCCTTCTTTGATAAGTCAAAATGCTCTCCAAACAAACTTATTAAAATAAATACTGCTCCACTGTTGATGCAAAGTATTGGAACAATAGCTTGCTTTTTTAATACTAGGTTTTTTTTTTTAAAGCTAGTGGGATAACAATTTGGGTTGCTCATCAAATATGTCTGGCTGTATATCTTCTGGTTTGATGGGTAATATTATTGGTTGTGGCCACAGCACAATTTGCTGAGGAGAGACCTGTAAACCTCTTTCCCTTTGTGTTAATGATTGGTAATATTTGTGTGGTAGTCTCTTTAAGTAGCTGGGATCTAGGTCAGTCTTCATTTGACTTGCAAGAAGATGTCAAAGATGAAGGGAGTAAGAGTAATGTACTGGTTGTAGTACATTACTAAGGTTCAAAGGTCATATGCAATAGCATCCTAGCCTGTCTTGACAAATACTGCTCATGTGATCAATTGCTATAGGTTACCACCACTTATACTTTCTCATCAACAGTTTTGCATATAGTTCTAGTCCAGTTGCTTTCTTAGGTCAGCCTCTTGATTAGGAAGGGTTTTACAATTTAAAAGGACTAATACTTTCTATTTTCTAATGTGTCCTATGTGCAGTAATTTTGTTTTTATCTTTTGTTATATAGACACTTGCTATTTTATGTAATGAAATTTATCATATAACCTTTTTTCATATTTCTGTTTTTAATGTATTAACAAATTCTTTCTCTTATAATTCCTTAAGGGTATTATCTAAGATTTTCTTTTAATTGTTTTAAAATGATATATTTCCCATTCAGATTTTTGTGTATCTTTGAACTTTGTCCTTTAAAAACTATTTTTTGTTTTATGAATATTGCGAATGCTTGGACCTGTGCCTTGTTCTACCTAAGCTCCTCGCACCTGCACAGGACTCCTGCATGCTGGCTGTCTCTGCAATGGTTTGTAAACTTCTCTTTTCTACCTGGGAGCATATTGTGACACAAGAGAATTGCTGGGCCCTGAACTAGTACAGGGTGTGTTCAGTAGCAGTTTCCTCCATGTTGGAGAGAAATTCTTACGGTGTATGATGTAAAGGAAAAGTGAAAGGGTCAGATTATTTTAGGTTGGGATATGGGAATAATAGCAAATTCTAGAGGAAGGTGACACAGGCCCCACTGTAGGGAAGCTCCAAAGGATGTAAAGTACACAACTTGAAACAGTGTTAGGAAGTCCCTGAACCTGACTAGATTCACTAGGTCTCTTCCTTCCTGAGAGTGTGTAAGCAGTAAAGATTGATTAGAGTCACCCACAGGCCAACCAAGCAGCCTGGGAGAAACAGAGATCAGCTGCATTACCAAGAAGAAACAACATCCAACTGGGCTGTCTAGAAGAAGCTCAGATCAACGTGGCCACCTGGAAAGTACACTCTACAAGCTGCCTGCCAGCTGAGTATTGAGCTCCAGGTTCACAACTTTTGTGAGCCTTCATCCATTGGGTTTGAGCAATTTCAACTCCTGCAAGTAACTCCTAATCTATAGTTCTGTAAGTAACTCCAATAAAACTTATTGGTTCATCAAGTTGGACTTGGTGGTATGTGTTATTCTCTCATAATTTCCTTATCTGGGGTGGCTAGGTGTGTGTGTGTGTGTGTGTGTGTGTGTGTGTGTGTGTGTGTGTGTGTGTGTGTGTTGTATTTCCCCAGGAAGTCTGTTATACATAGAGTAATGATGACCTTGGGGAAATCAATGGTTAAGTGTTAGCAATCTTGAGGAATGTTAACTCTCAAACCCTGGGGCAAACTGCTAAGGTTCCTATTTACCATGGCAAGGTCGACTTGGCCTACAGTTTCACCCAGCATGCCTCAGTTCCTACCTGTTATAGAGTGCTACCTCACCCAGCCTTCTCCTCAGAACTCTGCAGACCATGGGCTGGGCTGCCCTACCCCTGAGGCTCTTCCCTGTATAATCCAGCCATTTGTGTTTATTCATTTTTTTTTTTTAAACTTTTGCCCTCTTGGCTGTTTGCTGCACCTGGTTTTCTCCTCTTTCCTCTCCCCTCACCCTAACACTTTCCTCACTACTCATATGACTCAGAGTCCTGTTCACTCTGGATTTCCCCAGATATCTCTGACTTTGGCTAAGCTGTCCCTTTTATTTACAATAAACTTTCTCCTCCACCCTACCTAGGAACAGTTTGTCCTTCCTTTTTCTTTTCTTTTCTTCTCATTCAAGAATGATGTCACTTTTTCATTAAGAGAATTTTATTTTGTGAAAAGAACCCATTGGGGAAGCAAGAACATGGTGTGTGTGTGTGTGTGTGTGTGTGTGTGTGTGTGTGTGTGTGTGTATGACAGGAGGCAGAAAGCTTACTTAATGTTTATGCAAATGCAAGTGGTGACTATGTCTTGTCCCCATTGACAACCTCTTGTCCCCATTGCAACCTCTGAGCCTTTCACTACTTGTTGGTTTTAAAAGGCTACATGCAGATGAAATGGAGGGAAAGGGGATCAGAGTCAACTACTTCAAAGAGTCAAATTCAGTGAATGAATCAGGCCTTTGTCCGAACAAGAAGAGTTTTCCTAGACGAGTAGATTAAAATATTGGCATAGCGGTTTTACAGGATGGGAGAGCTGTTCTGTTACTGTGATAAAAACCATGACCAAGGCAAGTTACAGAGGAAAGAACTCATTTTTTGCTTAAAATTCAGTCCTTCGTGGCAGGGACATGAGTTCGAAAGCAGCAGGCATGGTGGTCAAAGCAGGAAGCTGAACATTCATATCTTGAACCTTAAGCACACAAAGCAGCCAGAGCAAACTGAAAGTGTTGAAGGATTTCTTTTCCAATCTCAAACTCCACACCCTACGACATAAGTCCTTCAGCTAGACTGGATTGCCTTGGCCTGAGGGTTTAACTCAGAGGGATTTTCTAAGTTTAATGTACAAAAGTATGCCCAAAATGTGGGCAGCTTTATTTCATGGACTGGGTCCTGGGCTGTTTAAATACAGAGCATTTACTGAGATCAATATCCATGAATTCATCCTTCTCTGCTCTTGTGTGGATGTACATAGCTGTTTCAAGGTCCTACTTTGACTTCCTTGGGATGGTGGACTTTACTCTAGAATTGTCAGGTAAATAATTCCATTCTTCTTTAAAGTTGCTTCCCCAGTCCCCCATTTTCTTTTCCTTCAGTGTGTTTTCATAGCAACAGAAGTGAAAGTGAAACATTAGAAGATTTGAAGTAGTCTACAAATTGGGCTCTGCTTTTTACCTTTCTACTCTACTATGCTTATACATTTATAGGACCATATTATTTTATTGTTAGGCTGCTACATGCTTTCTTATCTAACAAAGCCCTTATCTCCATTTTTCTTAAGGTTTATCTAACCTATTTTAATCCTTTGTTCTTTCCAAATGGATACTACGACTGTTTTGTCGTGAAAAATTCCAACAGGACTTATACTTGAATTCTAGATAGCTATATATTTATAGGTATGTATGTATATATGCATGTATGTATGTATGTATTTGTGTATGTATATATAATTGATGTCTTACTGCTTTTGACAACTGAACATGACAAATTTCTTTGTTGAATGAGAAATTTAGGTACCTTTCAAAAATATTTTTAAATTCTCCATCAAATTTTAACTATCCCTTACCACATATATTGTTGGTTTAATGTGTTTATTTTATATAGTTAGTGTAATATCAAAGCACAGTATTAACCTATATATTGTACTTGGAAAATGTTAATGTAGCTTGGGTACTGTATCAAGCATTATAGTGATTGTTGGAGATTATGGTTGAAAGACATTTAATTTCCTTGCATCTAGGAGCTAATGATCAGATGGTGTAAAATTTTTCATAACAGGCATTCATAAATGCGGATAATAGAAGCAATAGTGTAAAGAAGATGAAGGTGGCAAGGGAAATGCAAATTCAGGAAAAGTCTCTAGTGTATAGAGACTTTTCTACACTCCACCCTGCAGAGAAGGAGACAGGCTTGTAAAACCCATAAAAATTTTATAAGAACAGGAAAGAAAATTACATGTCTCCCCAATGTTAGCTATTTAACCAACAAACTAATTGCTGAATTAAAGAAGATTCATGAAGTATTGAAAGGAGCCATCAAGGAGAAGTTAAAAACTAGTACATGTTCTTCCTGAGATGGTTCTGCCATGGCTGTTAAAGCTAATGATGAACTTGCTTCTTAGGGAAGGCCAGGAAGATTTCATTTTAGAAAATACACCTGCTATTAATATACTTTTCCTGTTACTATTAAATATATATAACAATCACTAGATATTTGAGAGATCTCTGCAGAACTCTCTTGTAGTGATACTACATAGACAAATAGATAACTTCTTAATCCTTAGTGATGATTCTATAAGAATTCCTAAAATTATATTAGTAATTATTAAGCTCTTTTGTAATAGGACTGGTATTAAGTCCTCTCTCATAATCAAAACTACAATGAGAACTCTTCCAGCCTTCAAGTGTAATGAGTTACTTCTGAGATAGCAAGAGGGCATCCACAATTCAGAGTATATTCCATGAGTTTGTAAAACCATTAACCAAAGGACATAAAAAGGGAACTAAGAATTTACTATAGGAGCAAGAACAGAAGATAAAATATTGACTGGGTTTACCTATACAAAATTTCACTAATACCTTAGTCACAAAACATAGGGTTTTTTAACTTTCAATGAACCTGTAGAGCTAGTGACAGATGAACGTTTAGCCAGAAAAGTACTCTTAGTTTTTTTTATTAGGTATTTTCTTTATTTACATTTCAAATGTTATCCCCTTCCCTGGATTCCCCTCTGGAAAAAAATCCTATTCCCTCCTCCCACCCCCAGCTCACCAACCTACCCTCTTCTCCTTCCTGGCCTTGGCATTCCCCTACACTGGGGCATAGAGCCTTCAAAGGACCAAGGGCCTCTTCTCCTATTGATGACCAACAAGGCCATCCTCTGCTACATATGCAGCTGGAGCCATGAGTCCCACCACGAGTATTCTTTGGTTGGTGGCTTAGTTCCTGGGAGCTCTGGGGCTATTGATTAGTTCATATTGTTATTCATCCTATGGGGCTACAAACCCCTTCAGCTCCTTGGGTCCTTTATCTAGCTCCTTCATTGGGGACCCTGTGCTCAGTCCAATGGATGGCTGTGAGCCTCCACTTCTGTATTAGTCAGGCACTGCAGAGCCTCTCGGGAGACAGTTATATCAGGCTCCTTTCAGCCAGCACTTGCTGGCATCTGCAATAGAGTATGGGTTTGGTGATTGTATATGGAAGGATCCTCAGGTGGGGCAGTCTCTGGATTGTCCTTCCTTCAGTCTTGGCTCCATACTTTGTCTCTGCAACTCCTTCCATTGGTATTTTGTTCCCCCTTCTAAAAAGGATTGAAGTATCCACACTTTGGTCTTCCTTCTTCTTGAGTTTCTTGTGGTTTGTGAATTGGATCTTGGTATTCTGAGCTTCTGGGCTAATATCCACTTATCAGTGAGTGCATACCATGTGTGTTCTTCTGTGACTAGGTTACCTCACTCAGGATGATATTTTCCAGATCCACTCATTTCCCTAAGAATTTCATAAATTTATTGTTTTTAATAACTTAGTAGTACTCCATTGTGTAAATGTACCATATTTTCTGTATCGATTCCTCTGTTGAGGGACATCTAGGTTCTTTCCAGCTTCTGGCTATTATAAATAAGGCTGTTATGAACATAATAGAACATATGTCCTTATTACATGTTGGAGCATCTTCTGGGTATATGCCCATGAGTGGTATAGCTGGGTCCTCAGGTAGTACTGTGCCCAATTTTCTGAGGAACCAGAAAACTGATTTCCAGAGTGGTTGTACCAGCTGGCAATCCCACCAGCAATGAAGGAGTATT
>JADRCD010232706.1:12762-31742 GCA_019843815.1 Montemys delectorum
ATATCCACTTATCAGTGAGTGCATACCATGTGTGTTCTTCTGTGACTAGGTTACCTCACTCAGGATGATATTTTCCAGATCCACCCATTTCCCTAAGAATTTCATAAATTTATTGTTTTTAATAACTTAGTAGTACTCCATTGTGTAAATGTACCATATTTTCTGTATCCATTCCTCTGTTGAGGGTCATCTGGGTTCTTTCCAGCTTCTGGCTATTATAAATAAGGCTGTTATGAACATAATAGAACATGTGTCCTTATTACATGTTGGAGCATCTTCTGGGTATATGCCCATGAGTGGTATAGCTGGGTCCTCAGGTAGTACTGTGCCTAATTTTCTGAGGAACCAGAAAACTGATTTCCAGAGTGGTTGTACCAGCTGGCAATCCTACCAGCAATGAAGGAGTATTTCTTTTTCTCCACAACCTCACCAGCATCTGCTGTCACCTGAGTTTTTGATCTTAGCCATTCTGACTAGTGTGAGGTAGAATCTCAGGGTTGTTTTGATTTGCATTTCCCTGATGATTAAGGATATTGAACATTTCTTTAGGTGTTTCTCAGCCATTCGGTATTCCTCAGTTGAGAATTCTTTGTTTAGCTCTGTGCCACATTTTTAATAGGGTTTTAATTTGATTCTCTGGAGTCTAACTTCTTGAGTTCTTTGTATATATTGGATATTAGTGCTCTATCAGATGTAGAGTTGGTAAAGAACGTTTCCCAATCTCGTGGTTGCCTTTTGACACTATTGACAGTGTCCTTTGCCTTACAGAAGCTTTGAAATTTTATGAGGTCCCATTTGTCAATTCTTGATCTTAGAGCAAAAGCTATTGGAGTTCTGTTCAGGAAAATTTCCCCTGTACCCATGTGTTTAAGGCTTTTCCACACTTCCTTTTCCATTAGTTTCAGTGTGTCTGGTTTTATGTGAAGGTCCTTGATCCATTTGGACTTGAACTTTGTACAAGGAGATAAGAATGGATCAATTTGCATTCTACATGCTAACCGCCAGTTAAGCCAGCACCATTTGTTGAAAATGCTGTCTTTTTCCACTGGATAGATTTAGCTCCTTTGTCAAAGATCAAGTGACCATAGGTGTGTGTGTTCATTTCTGGATCATCAATTCTATTCCATTGATATACCTGCCTGTCACTGTACCAATTCCATGCAGTGTTTATCACAATTGCTCTGTAGTACAGCTTGATGTCAGGGATGGTGATTCTGCCACAGGATCTTTTATTGTTGAGAATAGTTTTCACTATCCTAGATTTTTTTGTTAATCCAGATGAATTTTCAAATTGCTGTTTCTAACTTTGTGAAGAATTAAGTTGGAATTTTGATGAGGGTTTCACTGAATCTGTAGATTGCTTTTGACAAGATGGCCATTTTTACTATATTAATCCTGCCATCCCATGAGCATGGGAGAACTTTCCATCATCTGAGATGTCCAATTTCTTTCTACAGAGACTTGAAATTCTTGTCATACAGATCTTTCACTTGCTTAATTAGAGTCACATCAAGGTACTTTATATTACTTGTGACTATTGTGAAGGGTGTTGTTTCCCTGATTTCTTTCTCAGTCTGTTTATCTTTTGTGTAGAGAAAAGATAATGTTTAGGAGTTCTCTGGTGGAATTTTTGGGGTTACTCAGGTATACTAACATATCATCTGCAAGTAATGATAATTTGACTTCTTCCTTTCCAATTTATATCCCTTTTATCTGCTTTTGTTGTCTAATTGCTCTGGCTAGTACTTCAAGTACAATATTGAATAGGTAGGGAGAGAGTGGGCAGCCTTGTCTAGTCCCTGATTTTAGTGGGATTGCTTCAAGTTTCTCTCCATTTAGTTTGATTTTGGCTACTGGTTTGCTGTATATTGCTTTTACTATGTTTAGGTATGGGCCTTAAATTCCTGATCTTTCCAAGATTTTTATCATGAAGGGATGTTGGATTTTGTCAAATGCTTTCTCAGCATCTAATCAGATGATCATATGTTTTTTTTCCATTTGAGTTTGTTTATATAACGGATTACATTGATGGATTTCCTTATATTGAACCATCCTTGCATCCCTGGGATGAAGCCTACTTGATCATGATGGATGATCGTTTTGATGTGTTCTTGGATTCAGTTTGCAAGAATTTTACCAAATGTTTTTGCTTTGATATTCATAAGGGAAATTGGTCTGAAGTTCTCTTTCTTTGTTGGGTCTTTGTATGGTTTAGGTATCAGAGTAATTGTGGCTTCATGGAAGGAATCAAAACCTTCTGTTTCGATTTTGTGGAATAGTTTGAGGAGTATTGGTATTAGGTCTTCTTCGAAGGTTTGATAAAACTCTGCACTAAACCTATCTGGTCCTGGGCTTTTTTTGGTTGGGAGACTATTAATGACTTTCTATTTCATAAAGGGATATGGGACTGTTTTTATCATTTATCTGATCTTCATTTAATGCTGGTACATGGTATCTGTCTAGAAAATTGTCCATTTCATCCAGGTTTTTCTGTTTTGTTGAGTATAGGGTTTTGTAGTAGTATCTGATGATTTTTTGAATTTCCTCAGTTTCTGTTGTTATGTCTCCCTTTTCATGTCTGATTTTGTTAATTAGAATACTGTCTCTGTGCCCTCTAATTAGTCTGGCTAAGGGTTTATCTATTTTGTTGATTTTTCTCAAAGAACAAGTCATGGTTTGGTTGATTCTTTGTATAGTTCTTTTGGTTTCTATTTGATTGATTACAGCCCCGAGTTTGATCATTTCCTGCCATCTTCTCCTCTTGGTTGAATTTGCTTCTTTTTTCTTCTAGAGCTTTCAGATAGATGTGTTGTCAAGCTGCTATTGTATGTGCTTTCCAGTTTCTTTTTGGAAGCACTCAGAACTATGAGATATGCATGTGAACTGTTTCTTGTTGTAAACTTCTTATTCAATTTATACTTTGAATTTATGTGTAAACTTGTGGTGAACTTTTTCCTGTGAGATCATGTGTTCTGAATGATTTATAAGTGTTGAGGACAAAGAGGGAAAATGGAACTCAAGAAGAGGTAAGGACATTAGCATTGGGAGTAAGGCATTGGGAGCAAGAATATTGTTACATTAGAGCAGCAGGAAAGAACAAGTTTAGAAGAGGAATGCAGAGTGAAATAATTTAGAAATTATAAGGTAACTTAAAAAATTAAGAGAACAGTATGCAGAATGCAGAGGGAAGTAGGAAAAAAGAGAAGAAGCTGCAGAGAGACAGAAGGATCAGGCAGACTTCCCCTTACAGTGGGACAGAACAGGTCTTTTCTTAATAGAAAGGCATGCTTAGTCTTACTAAAGAGGTCACAGCTTTCTTCTTACAAAATTGGGTTTAATTCATTTACCAACAAAAGGGTAGAAGCTTTTTCTTTCTCTATATAGTAAAGATTCGAGCTTGTTTTTTTATCCAGAATGAGTGTGTTCTTTCTGCACTGGCACTTGGTCTTTTGCTCCAAATACATATGTAAGTATGGATGTGTGTGTGTATAAGTATGTAATTATGAGATAAATATGTGGCTGAGCCCAACTAGTTTGAGATGTATGAATGTGTAAGCATGAATCTGTATATGAATTCATATGAATTTATCCTTATTTGTTTGTGTAAAAGTTTTTCCTTCTGGGAGCATGATTCTCTTCTTGTTCAGTGAAAGTTCATTGTTCTAAACCTCCCCCTAGCCTGACAATGGGAGAGGCATTTGAACAAGAGGGAAAGGGCTCTAGCAATTAATCCCTTACTTAATCTCCTGCTGCTTTATTATGAGGGAGACTTATTTATTGAGTTCTGGCCTCAAAAGAACTTAGGCAGGTCAGCTTCAGTAGCAAAGCAACTTAGACTTAAGATAGATAAACATTTTATTATTAAACAGCAACCTTAAATATCTCTCAAGACTAAGTCTTGGCCCCACCAATGCTTTTTCCCCTCCACAGCCTCAAGAGTAACCAAGAAAGAAGAAACACTGGGGCTGGCCCCTGGCAAGGTATCACCCACTTTGGGTGAACTTTTGATTGACACAACTACCTTTGAGTTACCCGTGACTCTGTAAGTAAACTCCCCAACCTTTGTCATGTACATGACCAATATAAACTCACTGGTCCACTAGCTAACTAGAATAATTTCTTTGATCTGTAGTTGGCATTGTATCTGGGTGTGGTGATTTGAATTAGAATGACCTCCATGGGCTCATAGAGTTGAATGCTTGGTCATTAGGGAGTGGTACTACTTGACCAGGACTAGGAGAGGTGTCCTTGTTGGTAGGAGTGTTTTACTCTGGGGTTGACTTTGGGGTTTCAAGTGCTCAAGCCAGGCCCAATGGCTGTCTGTCTTCCTGATGCCTTTGAATCCAGAGGATCCTGATGTAGAACTCTCAGCTACCTCTTCGACATCATGTTTGCTTGCATGCTACCATGATGATAATGGACTAAAACTTTGAAACTGTAAGCAAGCCTCAATCAAATGTTTTACTTTTAAGTGTTGCTGTGATCATGGTGTCTCTTCCCAGCAATAGAACACTGACCAAAACACTGGGTGAATAGAAATGTATTTCTAACTCCCCCAGGAAAAGCTAGCATAGTGTGGTAAAGTTAGTTGTCTAGGTATCTTGAAAGATGTTCCCACCTGGCAGAAGAAATAGCAAGTTTTTAAATCCTGAGATAAGAAAATGTTCCATATCCTGGCATTTGATTTCAGAATCTTGCTTATCTACCTTATTTACCAAATTAATTAGCTTCTGATGAATTTATACAAAGATAAAACTGTCATTTAAAAGTGTGCAAAGATTTTTTTAATCAATCTTTATTTTTATTGAATTTACTAAAAACTTAAAGACAATCTCAAGGAAAATAAAATAGACCCCATAGTTTCTTGACTTTGATAACAATAATTAAATATTAAAGTATCTTAGTTAAAAATGCTACATGAGATCAAGGACTTTTTTGTTGTTATTTTATTTTTTTCCTTATGATTTCATACTGAATGAGGTTATTTGTTGCTACGCATGACAATAAGTAGTGAAAATTTTCCTTCACTAATGAGACATAGCATTCACCTATCTCACTCTCACCATTTACTCTTATTTCAAAGCATATCTGTTTTAATGTTTTACTCTTCCTTTTAGAGTTTCTCTTATGATCCAGAATAATGGCTATTTCTTTTATCTTTAAGCATTGTTTTACACTTATTGTTAGGAAGCTTCACATTTGGCTTTTTAAAGAAATTATTTCATTTATATTTTTACCTGCTGTAAATTTTTGTGAATATAACACTAAGCATGTCTGGTATGATGCTTGCGTTAGAGAAACACTGACAGACCTCACAATCAAATTCTATCACATGGTTTGCATACGTTTCTTTTCTCAAGTTTATGTGTATATACATTGCTGTGCAAACATATGCCACAAATATTGTGGATGCCATTGGAGGCCAAAAGATGGTGTTGGATCCCCTGGAGATGAAATTCTGGGCTTTTGTGAACTGCCAAGCATGGTACTTGAGTGCTGAGAATAAACTCTTTAAGTGCTGAATGTCTTACCCACTCAAACATATCTCCAGTCCTCAAATCTAACTTTTCACAATTTTGTGTGACTTTTCCCCCTCAATAGGAAATTAATTTTAGGGTTTTCCCCCTCATTACAAGCTTTAAAACTTCTTTCTATACTTAGTTCTCTGAAATCTCATAGAGTGGCTCAGTATCTCTGACTGTGGAAAAGTGCTCACGATGGCTTTTCATCCTGAAAGTTCACACTCCAGCCCTCCAACTGTCCGCTTGACGTTTGTCCAGTTTATTCTTGATTTTTATTTCTTTCTCTATTGCTGTTCTCTGATTCTCTCAGTGTTTTTATATAATCCTAAAAGTTTATACTTAAACTTAAAAAAAACTGAATGTTTTTGCTTTACTTTTTTTTAATTTAGAAATTTTTCCAAGTTTATCTACCAAATTTTCTATTAGCCTTCATGTTTTGTGATTGCTTTCTATTCTCAGAATCTTGTTCTGGATTTCTCAGTAATCTCTCTCACGTCTTCTTGTTGTTTCAGCAATGCAAAACCTTATCTTTTCTTTGAGACTACTGAGTAAATTCCTTTGATTTCTAGTTTCCACATTCCTTTTCAATTTTTTTTTAAAATTATTTTTCTCTCTCTGTATGAGAGAGATGCTCTATGCCAGAAGAAGACAGAAGAGGGTGTTTGACTCCTTGTAACTATAGTTATCAGATATCTCTGAGCTACCAGATTGAGGGCTAGGCACCAAATCTGAGTCCTCTGGAAAAGTAGCAAGTATTCAACTGCTTAGTAACTCCTCCAGGCTCTGTTTTCTCTGGTTCTAGTTTCTGTTTTTTCTTATATATTGGTTTTTGTCTTTTGTCAAATGTTTAATAAAAAATAAAGCAAAAAATGGGAACCTGGAAATTCATATTGGTATCACAAGACAGTGGCTCCTTGTAAAGTGTCATTACAGTTTTTGATATGCATTTTCTCTTGGACCACCAGCTTACCCAAAGAGACAACCTGTTATGTTTCAATTGAAACAAAGATGAACATGATTGTTGATCCAGGTCAAGAGAAAAGGTGGCAAGGCATATAAATAGCTGTTTAGCTATTTTGTGTTTCTAATAAGTCCCTCAGAGCTGATGTTCCTTCACAAATTCCTTCACCTACAAAAAGACCGATCTTTGCACATCTATCTCCTCAGATGGGGTATTTAGTGATCCTACCCTGTTGGACAGGAAGGTATCTAGGATCTAGTTGCTTTAAATGTAAAAGTTCAACCAATATACCATCAGTGAACATATTGTATCTCAAAGTCCTGTGTTTTCCAAACCTCATGGGCTGACTTCCTTACACACACAGAGTTAGCGCCTGTGAGAAATCAATTTATATATCGGCTTTGCAGCTTCAATACTTTATACATAGCTCTCATCATTTCCCTCATCCATTTTCTTCTTCTTTGTTCTTTTTGATCACTATAAAATGTATGTGATGGGATGGTGGTGATCTTGAAGGAGCTGATAGAACAGTAGCAAGAATAGATTTTAAATATCATGGCAGGTAGGGCTAAAAAGTTTCAAACATATGCATATATACAATAAGTAAGTCACAACAGATCAGACTGCATTGTGTATAAATAAAAAGATTATTATAGCTAATGAGAACAAACTGTGCAAAGCCATGGACCTAACATTACTCATGTGGGAGAGAGAGAGAAGTTCAGGAAAGTTAGAGAATTACAGTTCAAAAACAATCAAAGAAGTATAACTCAAACAGAAATTAATATAACAGCGTGCTTTATTCTTAATAGATTTTGATCATTTTAGTAGGGTTTATAGATGGGTGCCTTTTCATGATTATGTAATCATTTCTATTTGGAAAAATAGACAAAGGTAAACACCAGACTGAGAGTAAAGTCAGTGTATGATGGACAAGAAGAACTAATAGACATCATAAGTATGAAGTTTTGAAAGTTTAGATAAACACAAAATCCTAGATTACAAACTATAGCCAAGAACAACGTAGAGGCTGGGGTGGAGTGGGATGGAAGGGGGAGGTGGCCAAAGTCTCTGATTTTATAAGTTTCTTTATGTCAGTCAGATCCTAAACTTGTGGACTCAAGACCCTTCCTTTGTAGAGAAGATGCAGACCTCATGCTGCTCAGTCATTAACAGATGCAATTATTTTAAATGATCCTTTAACATGATACAAACATCCAGGTGATAAGGGAAAGTCAACATCTTACTGTCTTAACAAAACAGAAAGCAGAGAGTTTGCTCTTGTGTATGATGCTTATTTTGTGGCCATAAGGAGGTTAAATTAATATAATAAGTAAGCCAACAGAAAAAATTCAGGCATATGAACTGAGAAGTATCCAGTAATATTATTTTGATCTGTTATGAGTTCTGCACTTGTTTTCACTGTGCAGAATATAAAATGTCTCCCTAGGGGGATTCTCAGTTGTGTTTTTACTGGACCTTATGTTCTTTTGCCTACATAAGCAAATGGTAAGTAATCCAGAGAAATCTAGGATTGGTGATTGGGGAAAGTTATCTTTTCTGTGCCAGAACTTACTGTGGAACACTGTCATCTGAAGCTATAAAGTAGATGTTCTATTCCCTCAATGGTAGCGATTCTGCATGATCTTTTGAACAGCTAGCACCCAGTGATAGAGGTCAGGTCACTAACGTAAATTGTATGTATGGCCTACGTACTAACCCATGTTTGCTTTCCCTAAAACATTCCTATCAAATGTTGAGATACTAATTTCTGCCTGAATATTAGTAATTGTGTTACCCACTGTTTTCAGTTTTATATTTTGTATCTTCAAAACAAATGAAAATATTTTGCCTACAATGTATTTTTTCCTGGTTTATAGGACAAAGTCATGCTGATATTTTATAGATAAAATATTTTTAATCTCTATAATATATCCTATCTTCCTACTAACAATTTGAGAGACTCTCTCTCAGGAAAAATATATTCTCTTCCTTATATGTTTTAGACATTGTCATAAGCATGAACATAGAAGTTACCAGATTAGCTAAGGATATAAGTACATTACTTTGCCAAATTTTATGCTACTCATATTAAACATTATGGTCTTTCTGTACTTCCTGCATAATACGATAAATAGTATGAACAAATCACTCTGAAATCAATTCATTTGAAAAAAATTACTCATTCAGTGACCATTTTCCCAATGACAAGTTTTTCAAAGAGCAGCACAAAACATGCAGTAACACAAGCAAGACTCCATACGTGTCTTATTAGCTCTCTAGAACTACTAAACAGTCACACATCGTTCTTCATTGTTATTAAGAGAAAGATGAATTATTACTAGTTTAACTTGCTCCTACTCCTGATAAGCTTCAAACCAATAGCTCAGTCCAACTTAAACTCTATCCCAAGGAGTTGAGGATCTGCCTTTGTCTGAACAGACCATGTCTGTGATGAACTGTTGTGGGGGGGCGTGATTGAAGAATCACAACTGGTCTATAGTAGGAACTACACCACATTAGGCTAGCCAACAGACCTGTGCCTTTGGCTAATATTAGCTCTCCACATTTCAGTGAAGATATTTCCTCTGATGAGTAGAAGATGCTTTTTCCAAAGTTGCTTTGTAGTAAAGCCTTTCTGCTAGAGATGCTGTACCTGAACACAGAGCTCAAGATGACAACCTGCAATGATACCAGAAGGAAAAATGGGTAAGCTACCTTTGTTTTGCATTTCTCTTCTGACAAATCAAAGCTAATATTAATTTCCAACTGTGGCTTTGGATATTAAATAACACACTTCAATCACATATTGTATGCTCAAAAATTCTCAGCTCTCTGCCACCACCTGTATCATTGTCGTCGTCATCATCATCATCATCATCATCATCATCATCATCATCATCATCACCACCACCACCACTATTACTAATAAGAAATGCTTATTTATTAAGGTCAATCAACTAGTAGACACAGTAACAAATTAATGTTAGTAAGAGTTAGATGAAACTAAATATATATTTGAGATTTTTAGGAATGGAAAGAAAACTTCCCCTGGCCATTTATTCCCCCTTTTAAAATCAGTGACTAATATTGGACCCACTGAGAAAATAACAAAGCTTTAAAAAATAACTTTATAAATTGCTTTCCCAAGTGTCCATCTGTGTATGCTGTTTCCTTTAGATTGCAAGGACCTTTAGGCCAGAGATTGTATTTAACCTAGTGTTTAATATGGGAATTTATTTATTCAGTCTTAAAACTTCACTCTTGAATAAGCTGCCTTGGAGCTAAGGAGATCAGGCATCCTATTTTTTGGAGGGATTATTTTTTTCTTTAGTGCATTTGATGGGTGGCCTGTGAAATCCTAAGAGTATGGCAATTTCTCCCACCAACACATTTTTTTTCATATTGCAAATATGCTCACTCTAGTGTCATAGGATTGTCATTCCTGGCTTCAGGCAGTAGCTCTGCCGTCAGTATTTATTTAGTATTGGATAACTAGCTCTGCCTGGCCCCTTTACCTCTTCAGGGTGTAGGATTAATGAATGCATGAGTATTTAACCTTTCCTTTGGATAAACCAGAGCTAAACCTTACGTATGATTTCAATTAATTGTCAAATGACCCCGAGGATGTATATTATATCCCCATTTTACAGAGGAGGAAGAAAGGCTGAGAGAAGTTAAGTGAGCTGCCTAAGGATACTCAGGGTGGAGCAGGCAATAGACAAACCAGTAAGTTTAGAATCGCTGAACCATGGGGTTCTGGAAAGAGAGCAAACTAGAGGAGATGCAGAAAACTATGTTAAGTGAGATAGCTAGCAACAGAACATGTTCTACTATATACTTATAAAATGTTCTAATACATATATATGTATATATGTATATATATTTCCTAATACTCCTGTCCAACTCTACCCAGAATCCTCCCATGTTTCCCTCCCAACCTCATGACCTCTTTTCATAACTCAATGAGTCTAATAGAGGTTGTTTGTGTACACCCAGTTATATGGTCATTAACTGTGTCATGAGCAACCTACTAACAACTATTCCCAGAGAATATTGACCCTCCTTACCTTAACAGTCTTCAGCTACCAAAGTTCTCTAAAGGGATTTGACTTTTATTGTGAACATCAGTGTTTCTCAACGTAAGCTTCATTGACATTAACCTGGACCCACTACTAAGTCTGTGAGGCCCCAATGCCTCTTCCTGTTTAATGGATGCTAGACTCTTCATCTTAGCAAGCACCCATGACTATTAAAGTATGGACGCTACTGCTGCAAGTGACGGTGAGCTTCTGCAGGGTATTTGGCAAATGGACATCATTGTTCTTGGATGAAGAAGAGCATAGCTCACGAGAATACTAAATGAAAAGAGAAGAACCACTTACCACTTCAGAACTCAAGTAAAACTTGTCTTCAGCATATAAGAGTCACCTGAAGATTATAAGGAAAACCGTATACTATATACCATGTACCAGTGTTGTAAAAATATTAAAGAAAAATCCCGTCATAGGGTTACTTACTACCTTAGACCATTTATGTTCCTAGATACAAGACATACAGTCTTTATATTTTTTTTAACTTTTTTTAATTAGGTATTTTCTTTATTTACATGTAAATTTCTCCTTTCCCAGTTTCCCCCCCAAAAAACAAACAAACAAAAACAACAAGAACAAGCCCCTGTTGCCTTCCCCCTCCCCATGCCTGCCACCCCACCCTCTCCCACTTATTGGCCCTGATATTCCCCTACACTGGGGCACAGAACCTTCACAGGGCCGAGGTCCTCTCCTTCTATTGATGATCGAATTTGCAATCCTCTACTATACGCATACTGCCAGAACAATCAGTCCCACCATATATAGTCCTTGATTGGTGGTTGGGTCCCTGGGAGCTCTGAGGGTACTAGTTAGTTCATATTGTTGTTCGTCCTAAGGGGCTGCAAACCCTTCAGCTCCATAGGTCCAAATACACCTTAAGCAGCACAATAGCTGGGCAACTGCCTACTTCCATGCTCTTAGAATCTACCTCCCATCTACGAGCCAATTTATTATTTATTATTTACTGTGTTCCATTGTGGTTGCTCTTAACCAAACTGGGGATCTCTCTTGGCCACATTCTCTTGGCCCCTGGCTCACAGTGGCTTTCCTTGTTTCTCCCATGGCTGCTCTCCCCTCTTTGCTCTCCTGCACATTCTTACTCTTTTGTTGAGGCTACCTTCTCCCCTCTTTCTTTCATCTCATTGTGCTCTCAAGCCTGGGAAACCTAAACCTTGCCTATGTCTCTTCTCCGAGTTATTGGCTGATGGTATCTTTATTTACCAATCAGAATTAACTAGAGGCGGAGTCACTCAGGCTAGCACAGACTCCAAATCTTGGAGGCCAGTACTTAGCATTACAATAAACAGTAGGAAATAAAACCTCAACATACCAGGATTCCAAAAGAGAGCAAGTACGCAGTTGAATATCAGCTTAATTTTTCCATATCCTAAAGTGTGTGGTATCTTCAGCAGTAGAAACTCATCATCTCATTATAGTGGACAGTAAAAAGTAATACCTATGGCCTGTATTGTCTCCATGATTAAAAACTCATACGGAAATATACCTTATCAAGTACTGGACCATTTATTAACCTATGACCACCAGGAACAACATTATCTACCCATATAGGGTGCTTCAATTTAAATTTGTTTCTTTTTCTTTTTTAATTATAATTTTTAATTGGCTTCCCCAAAAAAGCAGGTTTCTAAAGGAATGTTTTTCATTTTTTCCCTAATTATTCCTTAACTTGGTTTACATGCAGATCTTCATTTTATGGTGATTAAGGTGGGCATGCTCTGTAAGGCTTCCCTGAGGTGTTCTTCTTATGAAGCTTGTTTCATAGTATCTAAAAGGAGGGATAGGAGCTTTTATTCTACAAAGGAAACTGTTGTCCTCTGAAATGTCTGAGACCTAAGTCACCATTGCTTATTATTTTCCTTCATGATTGCAACTATTTTTCATTGTAGATATTTGATGGTTTATCACGATTGTCAATTTGATGAGATTTAAGGTGACAAATCTCTGGGCATATCTGTGAAGTCATTTACAGAGAGGTTTAACAAGGATGCTTTTAGAATAGCAACAAAGGCACATTAAGGGAAAGTCTCAATCAAGGGAATAGAATGCCTGGTCTAGGAGGTAAATCAGTCATCTGGCCAAAGAACCATCCCCCAGGAACGAAGTCCACCCCTAGGAAGAGAGCTTTATTTTAAGCCATTGCTAAAGATATAAGCAAAATAATTATTCCTTTAATGTATGTTACCCCATAAGACTCATTCCTCTATTTCGCCAGAGGCCTCATCTTACCTAGAAGGTTGGTATTGCAGCATAAAAGCTCCACAGCTGAATAAGACCGCTGATGACTTTCTTCCCCAGAAGCCTGCAGGGTACCCTCTGGCCCTACAGATGTCAGCTGCATCAAAACTTTCATGGACACATTAAGGAAGGCTTGCAGAGTATGCCCACCTCAATTACCATAAAATGAGAATCTGTGTAAAGCAAGTTAAGGAGTAATTAGGGAAGGACGAAAAGTAAAAATTCCTTTTCTTTTTCTTTGCAGAATCTCCGTCCCTAACTCAGTCCCAATGAGCTGCCATGAGTTTCACTCAATCACGACTAAGAAAGGTACTATTTTTCCCTTTCTTACTTCTGACTCTTACTGGTATCCAGAATCCAAGTATGCTCTTCCTGATACTCAGGCCTTCTCTCTCTGAAGAAGCTTTTGTCTATAAAGCCCTCATCTCTGTCATGTGTCTGGATATCCACCAAAGGTCTGATGTCCATCCCTACTTAATTAAAAAATAAAAGATAGTTTTTCCTTGTTTACTCTGTTCCCTTTCAGGTGGCTATTGCAACTTATAGCTTAACTACCCAGAGGGTCTATTTTTTTAAAATTCTTACAAAGTCATTCAGAAATTTCTATTTGAGCCTCTTTTTCAATTATTTTATCAGTGAAATTATTAACACCCAAAGGGGACCCCAATTTCACCAGCTAGCAAACACAAAGTGGCTCCAACATTCTGGTAACATTGGGAAGACCCACTATGAATGTGTGAAACACTGTGTTATGGGCTTGGGTCTAATATTGAAGAAGAAGGAGAAAAAGACATGAGTAGTAGACCTGAGTTGCTTTTTGGTTATGGACACAATGTGACCTAGCTTCTTCACATGCATGCCATCGTCTTCGTTTTGTGATGGATGGTGATCTTAAACTGTGAGCCAAAATAGACCCTTCCTTTCCTAAGCCACTTTTGTTAGGTGTTTTGTCACAGCACCTATGAAAGCAACATGTAGAAAAGCAATTCCAGGAGTAGGGTGTTCATGTGACCAACTTGACCATGTGACTAACAGGCTTTTGGAGCTAGAAGTATGAACCTTGGAGAGCTGGGAATTGTAGACCACAAAGACCTGAGAACAGAGTCAGCTGAGCCTAATTCCAGTGGGAGGTTGGAAGATCAAAATGCTGAGACAAGTAAGAATACTAGGAATCCAACTATAGGGTTTGGATGAGGCAGGTAATATCTCAAGCTGGCAGTAGAACTTGGCAGTAGCAGCCAAGTGTCACTGGTAGGGCAGTACAAAAGATTCAAGAGTGAGCTGATCCTGGAGGATAGAGTCAAGGCTCTAGAAAACTACTGAGAGCAGCCAATATTTGGATTATTGGATTCTGTGTAAGCAGGTCTTAAGAGGTTACTGCACGCAGATGAGAAAGGGATCCCAAGTTGCAACAAAACTGTGAGGTATTTGTGAGGAAAGCTGGAATGACAGAGTAGAGCTGCACTATGTGAGAGGCTCTGTTTATTGCAGGCAGCAGAGATGAACATGGTGGGAGTTGGCCATGATTCTGCTTTAAGCTCCAGATACTGTCTATGGAATTATGGAATTATGGAATTTGGTGTTTTCCTCTCTAGGTTTTCATCATGCTCTGACCCAGTCTTTCTGTACTGTGCCCCAATTGCTCCATTTTGGAATTGAAGTGTTTGCCCTATGCTATTGTATATCAGAAGTGCATAACTTGTACTATCATTATTTTTATTTTAAAAATATATTATTTTTTATGTCTGTGACTGTTTTTCTTGTGTGCAAATCTGTGTACCATGTGTATGTCTTGTGCCCAGGGATGCATCAGCTCCTGGGGCATCAGATCTCATAGAACTGGTGTTATAGATATTTAGGAACCATCAAAGGATGCTGAGAATTGAAGCCATTTACTTTGTAAAAGCACAAGGTGCTCTGAATTGCCATGCCATCTTTCTAACCCTGTAACTTGATTGGCTTTACAGTACTCACAGTTAAAAGATGGCTTAAATATCAGAAAAGACTACACACATGGTGTTGATTGGCAGAGGTGCACAATACCCTGTATTTGATTCTGATCTCCACAAGACAATGGAAGCTACATGCATTAGCTGGTATCATGATTATAATCTGAATGCCCCGAAATTCTTATGCTTGTTGGGATGATATTAAGAACCAGGGGGTATTAAGGGATGAAAGTCATGAGAGCTTCCACTCCTGAATGGATTAGTACATTGTAAAAGTGTGAGAGTGGACAAGTCAAGCCCTTATCACATTTCCATCCCTCTATCATATGAAGACACAACACAGCACTATCATTTCAAGAGAGACAGTGCTATCAATAGCCTCTAAAGCTACAAGAACCTTGATGGTGAGTTTGAAGACCCAGTAATGAGAAGAAATCAAGTGCTGCTCTTTATACATTACTCACCCTACAGCATTTTCTTACAACAGCACAAATGGATGATGATATCATCCCTATCTGATGAATGGAGAAGGAGTGACCATGGTATTGAAAGTTTGCTTTGGTTCACCCTAAAGTCTCTCTCCTCTTCCTGTCTGTCTGCCTGTCTCCTCTCTCCCTCTCTTCTTCGTCTCTCTCTCTCTCTCATTCCTTCCCACCTTCCCTCTTCCTCTCCCTCTCCCTATCCATCTCCTTCTCTCTCCCCCGTCTCACTCTCTGTGTATCTCTCTCTCTGTGTATTTGCTTCAATATCTCTCAAAGCTTGCCATCATAAGTGGTAGAAGACCCATAGATCTTTGATATTCTGTCCAGGCTTTTGATTTACCATCTTTGAAATTTCCATCAAGTACCACAACAGACTTAACATCTATGTAGAACTTATTTGACCCCACATTTAAATAAGTATTTCCTTGATAGTTTGAAAGCATAGCTTTACTATGTAGATTTCAAGTGAGAACTCACAGTTTGTGGGCTGTACTAAATGGACTAGTCTAGCATATAAACATAGAAAGCACTGTAGTATATATTGTTACAGTATTATTATATATTATGTAATTATATCCTATCATGTATCCAGTGCTGTACTGGGGCACTTTATATATAATAAGTCATTTAATTCTGTGTACCTGAGTAGGTTTTGTCGTCATTCCTATCCTCCAGAGCAGGTAACTGGAACAAAAATCTTGAATAACCTGCCTAAAGCTCCACAGCCAGAACAGAAGCCGAGATTCCCAACTGCTTTCATGTGCTGCCTCTTTGTGAGCTGCCTTCATCTCTCCTTCCTTCCAGGCTGTATCCTCATCCTAACACATGCTGCCTGGCAGGCTGACCTTCAGATTATAGCTACTTCTTGCTCACTCTGTTTTCTGACTGCACTTATCTTACATAAAATCCCTCCTGGGGATTTGTAAAATAATTCTTTTCTTCCTCTTTAAAAGAACAGAACTGTAGTGCAGATCTTGGGGTCATGCTGGCTGGAGTCTTCCACTTCCCATCATTTCTTGGATTGCATGTTACCCTGTATCTGCTTTCTACTTATCTGCTTTAGCTTCCAGTGCCTTCGGTTTGGTTTCTGAACAGGTATAGAATCTGTAATCTCCAAAGAATAATTTTCTTCACATTATTTTACATCTCTGCAAATGCTTTAAATAGTATATGTTTTAACGTTCTATTATAAAGAGCTGACAGATCCTCTAGCTAATCCTCTTGCAGTTACATTTATTTGCTATCAGAACCCCTAAAGATCAAGCTTTCTCAAATATCAGCAGTGGGAAGTATATTCATGTTTTTGGTAGTATAGATACTATTGAAACTTAAGAGGTTGTAAAGATAATTTTCCCAAAATTGAAGTTGATTATTCCCTGTGAAAGTTGATTATAGCTATTGATATCTCTAAAATAAAATGCTAACTCTTTTATTATTTTAGTGAATAGAATTACTTTCATTTTGGTGGTGAAATGGTAGTTCTATGAAATACTTTTAAAGTATATTTAAGATTTTTTTCTTTTCCCCCCTAAATGTCCATTTTCAAAGGATGATCAATGGCTTGTCAACTTACAGTAAAGCTGATGTTAAAAGTTTGTGATGGCAACCCTAAATGTTTTATCACCTGTCAGAAATTTCAATGATAATAAAAAGTAACATCCTTTAAATTAATTAGACATGATTAGAACTTCAAGCCCAGAGGCCACATCATTATGCAAAAATTATAACAGTTAGCTATTCAAATTACCATTAAGTTGATTCTTATGTTAATTGATATTTCACTTATAACCTGAGATTTAATTTATATAAGATCTCCTTAAATAATCAGGTACAATGAAATATTATTTTGGAAAGAATCTTTCGAGAAAAGTCACACTGAAAAATTGATTCTTTATATTTGGCTTTAAGTATAATTTCCCAATCACGATATAGATGCCTTTTTATTTCTTATGGTTCAGTGTGGCTTACATTAATCTCTCATGTTTGTGTTGTACCCACATATATCAATAGGATATTCTTTTCCTCAGTGAGTAATACGCTGTCTTCTCCTGTGACATGGCAAGCTGAGTATATATAATAAAGTTACTATGTGACATTAAAATGTCAATTTCCAGAAACTAGGAGTCAATTATTATTTTTTTTATTGCTTGAAAATTTTATACAAGCATATCATGTGTTTTGATCTAATCAGTCCCTAATTCATCACAGCCAGTTTCTCTATCTCCCTATCACTTCCCTCTCATAACCTCATGTGTTCTTTTGTTTGTTTGTTCATTTGTTCAATCCACAACTACTTAGTGTTGCCTGTATGTGTGTCACTGAAGAGAGAGCCATCACCTGGAGCATGGGGCCTCTCAGAGACCACTTCACTGAAGAGAAGTGACTGTTCTTTTTCAGAAGTCGATAGCTCCTCGGCTGGAGGGGGGATTCCATGAGCCCCTCCCCATCCTTGCTGGAATTTTGGTTGGCCTGATCTGGTAGACATCTTATTTATGCAGCCACAGACCCTGAGTTCATGTAGCCATATTGTATCCAGCAAATACTTTTTCACTGAAGTCGTTTTACTTCTGGCTCTTAGAATCTTATTTTCCCCTCTTCTGTGATATCCTTTACATATTGTGAAAAGGGGTGTAGAACAGATGTCTCATTTATCAGTACAGATTTCACATTCTCCTATTCTATGCATGCTGACTGTTTGTGGGTATCTATATTGATCACCAACTACTGCATACTGGTAGGTATGAGAGGTGAACTAGTCCATGGATATGAAGATAGCTTAGGGGGCAATTTACTCCAATCAGCAGAATAATAGCTTTAGGTTCTTCTTTAGAGCCTTTGATTTAGCTAGTCATGGGTTTTTGGTCCCATTATTGGCCCCAATATTGGACGTGACTTTCATTTTGTAGAGTGGGCTTTATGTGCAATTAGAAAGTGGTCAGTTATGGAACAGGTGTGTCACTATTGTACCAGTGACCAGTCATTACTGTGTTTCAGATAGTTCACAGTTGGGTAAGGGAACTATTGACTTCTCTATCCCTGGTTGCATGGAGCAATGCTGTCAGTGACTAGTCACATAGTCTTCGGCAATACATTCTTCTAAGCATTCTGGTTCCTGGATTTTTCAGCACATTGTTATCAGGGACCTTTTACTGTTGACATTTCTTGATCGATCCCAGGGTGGCTTGGCACAAATTCCTTGTCTTTATCTTAATCTTCTTTTTCCACACCAGGTGTCAGTAAGTTGATTTTTTTTCTCTACTGTTTTATCTCCACTCTCCCCAATTCTTACTTTCTTTAGATGCCTCCAACTCTTCTAAACTATCTTAGGCAGGAAATTGTTTCTCAAAATTGTCCACCTTTGTAAACCTCTCTGATGTATCTTAGGCTTGTATAGGTAGTTTATATGTGAAGAAATTTTTAAATTTTATTTTATTTTTCACATATTCACTTTTTTTTCTTTTTTTTAAATTTATTTATTTCATTATATGTAAGTACACTGTAGCTGTCTTCAGACACACCAGAAGAGGGCATCAGATCTCATTACGAGTGGTTGTGAGGCACCATGTGGTTGCTGGGATTTGAACTCAGGATCTTTGGAAGAACAGTCAGTGTTCTTAACCACTGAGTCATCTCTCCAGCCCCACATACTCACTTTTCATCATGCTCACTGTCCCCTCCTGGTCACCCCATCCTCCCTCCCCCTCCCCTTCTCCTCT
>JADRCD010232708.1:6196-24364 GCA_019843815.1 Montemys delectorum
TGGTGGTGGTGGTGGTGGTGGTGGTGGTGGTGGTGGTGGTGGTGGTGGTGGTGGTGAGTTGATGGTTGGGATAGCAAGGATGGTGGGGATGGAGGTAGTAGTATATGCCACATGCACATGTAAAGATCAAAAGACAACTTTGGGGAATAATTTTCTTCTTTCTGTCTGTGTGGCCTTTAGGCATTGAATTTGGGCAACTGGGCTTGTATGCAAGTGTACTTTACCAGATGAATCACTCACTTGACTAGAAGACTTATCTTAGCTGTAAGTGGGATTATTCACTGTGCATGGGATAGTCAGCTGCTTAAAACAGAGAAAGCCAGATGAGCACTAACATGTGTTTTTCTGTTTCCCAAATGTCTATGTGCTATGACCAGCTGCTCCAAGCTCCTGCTGTCTTGATTCCACCACCGTGATGGGCTGTATCCCTGAGCTGTGAGCCAGAATAGGCCTTTTCTCTCTCTTAGGCTGCTTTGGTCATGATTTTTTTTTTCAGAACAGCTAAAAAGGAAATTAAGACATGGAGCAAAACTGGCCCATTTTCATTAGTGTCTTCAATCTAGTTAAAATTCTAACAAGGTTTCTGTTTTGCAAATCTATGCAGACTTTGCCTTAAGCCAACACAGGTGTGTGAGGTTGGTTGGCAACTGTAAGCCCAATTGGAGCATTTCTGCTTCAGTTTTGCCTCTTTTCTCATCTGCTCTGAGATCCGATTCTTGTGGTTAGCTGAGCACACTGACTTCAAGAGTTAATCAGTGCACAATATAATCCATTTTCTCAGAAAAAAAAATGGGATGGATGTCAGCATCATTTTCAAATACCCCTTACATAAACCTCCAAGGATTAGAGACCATTTATAATGTGCTGCATTGCCTAAACACAATATTGAAAATACATCCAAGTTATAATTGTAGTCAATTATTTCATAATAGTTCATGGGTGATAAACTTGAGGTGCTAGTAACTCAAAGAAAATTGTTATTTCCCATTGAAAGACCTTCATATTCCTTCATTTCCTGTAACCCCATGCATAATTTAGTACTCACCTACACACACACACACACACACACACACACACACACACACACACTCCTAAGCTAAATATGTCCTATTGCTGCAAGCATCTGCCTTGGATGCTCTCCAGAGACCTTCAGGCACTTCCTTCTGCTCATTACTTAGCCTTTGAATCCTGTCTATGGGGCCAAGTGAGAAGAGCAGCCCCACTGAATAGAAGGGAAAGTATTGAAAGGGTCTTGCTCAAGGTGTAACAGAAAATTCTTTAAAGAACCTTTCTCTTCATGGATAACATCGAGGTTTGAAACGTCTCCCGGGCTCCTATGTTTGCACACTTGGTCCCCAGCTGCAGATGCTGTCTGGGAAATTGCGGAACCTTTAGGACATGGAGCCTCACTAGGAGGAGCGGAGTGCGGGGAGGAGGCATTAAGATTTTGTGACGCATGTCTCCAGCTGCATATGTAGCCGAGGATGGCCTCATCATGCACCAATGAAAGGAGAGATCCTTGGTCCTGTGAAGGCTCGATGTATTCCCCAGTCTAGGGGAACACCCTCATAGAAGCAGGGGGAGGGAGGATGTGATAGGGTGTTTCCAGGAAGGAGGAAAATCGGAACAGGAGATAACATTTGAAATGTAAACAAAGAAAATATCCAATTTAAAAAAAAAAAAAGATTTTGTGACATCACTACACTTCCTGGTCACTCTCTACATCTGAGTGTGAGTAGAGCATATGGTGACCTGGACTCCTGCTCCTGTGCCACTGTGCCTTCTCTTCTGCTGCCATCTCTTCCCCGCTATGATGGACTGTGTTCAACTGTAAGTGAAAATAAGATCTCTCTCCCTGAAGTTGCTTCACATCTTCACATTGGGTATCTGGTCCTGGCAATGAGAACAAATGAGAAAGCCATTGCACACAAATCTGTTGGAGCAATGGACCTGACCCATACTAGACATGGCCATAAGAGGGAAAAGACCCAAGCTCTCACACTCCAGAGATTGATCCACGAGAGGCAGCACCCCGAGTTCGTAACAATCTCCCAGACATTACAGAATATATGCCCCTCTTAGAACCAAGGCAGCCAGTGACTTCTCAGCCCATTCTCACCACTTTAAGGGATAAAGTGGAGAGAGAGACAGAGACAGAGAGAGAGACAGAGAGAGACAGAGAGAGAGAGAGAGAGAGAGAGAGAGAGAGAGAGAGAGAGAGATCGCCACTGTTGACAGGAGACTGAGAGAGCATACAAATGTGGATTTAGATTGGAGCTTGTGTACTGAGCACCCTGTGAAGAGCTGACAACTCTAGTTTTGAGAGGGCTGCTTATTTTATATGGTCTCTGCCCTGTCATCCCTTCTATCCTGAGATGATGAATAAGAGATACAACCACTTTTAAATTCTGTCCTTTGTACAAAATGCCAAAATTTGAACAAAAAACTAATAAAAGTTATCTTTCTGTGACAACATTATTTTATGTTTATGTGTGTGCATATGTGTATGTGTGTCTCTATGCATATCTGAAAACATGTGTGCAGGTACCCAGAGAGGCCAGAAGAGGGCATCAGCGAGCCTGGAACTGAAAATACAAGCATTTGTGATATGAATACTGAGAACCGAACTTGGATCGTCATGACTGAGCAACCAGTCCTCTTTCCACTGAACTGTCTCTCTAACTCCTCCATGATAATGTTACGGACATTTATGCTCCATAAGATGTTTCAGGCAACCAAATTAATATAAAAGGCCCTGATGATGCTCTTTTGAGGTTCTTATTTTGTCTGAAAGGTAGCATCAATGGATACTAGTAACAGGTTTATGTTAAAAGTGAACAAAGAATAACTGATTTAAGTTTTGTTTATTTAGCTACAAAATTAAAGCTCTGGAGGCTATCAACAAAAGTTCCTGTAACATTATACCTGAGTGTACACACTGAGAACTTCTCCACTGACACTGATTACCCATAAAGGACAATCTGGAACAGGTCTATTTTTCCTCATTCAAAATACTCAGAACAAGCAAGCTTTCCAACCTGGTAATCATATTTTACTATATTTATATGTATGTAAGGAGATAGCTCATGTATAACCTAGATATCACTAGACTATGAGATACCTCTATATTTTATAAGCACTAATTGTATATTTTATATACACTTGACCTGCAAATCCGAAAGAGACTTTCATACAATTTTTTTAAAAAATAATTTTGTACATGAAACAAAGTTTCAAAATATGCACTTCTCTGCACATATCCTGTTATTTGCCAGTGTCTTCTTGTCCACCTAGCTCTGTTGTCTGCTTGTGTCCTGTTGTCCTCCCATATCCTACTCAGGCTCAGAACTTTCAGATTCCATAATATCTCAGATTTTACATCTTCAGATTAGGGAGAGTCGACCTAAATAATATGCACAATAACAATACTATTCTTTTTGCATATACATGTGTATTTGCATGTTCACATACGTGTGGCACATATGTATGTGCATGTGTGGAGGCAAAAAGTGGAGATTGAAGTCTTCCTCAAAAGCTCATTATCTTATATGTAGCAAGGGATCATGATGAATGCAGAGCTTGCTGCTTTCCGTAGTCTGGGTGGCCAGCTTTAGCTTGCTCTGTGAGTCCTGTCTCTGCCTCCCATCATTGGGTTTACATGCCATCCCATCAGCTTCTATATGGGTTCTAGAAATATAACCGCATCCTCATACTAGCAGTCCAAGTGCTTTATCCACTGGACCATATGCCCAGCTCAATATTGTTCGTCAGATCTTGGAAATGTTAGAGATTAATAAGAAAAAAAATAAAACAATTACGTATTTGCAACTTTCTTTATATGACCAAATATAAAATGTCAGAAGGTTACATTTCCTTGAGCTAATAATTCTAAGGCTAAAGTGATAAAACCTATGTGTCAGAAAGCTACCTAAAGATGTTGAAATCAGGGGTGGGGAATGAAATGAGACAGAGCAGGAGGAAAGCATTGCACGATACAATGGCACGTTACAGACTTAGTCACAGCCTTAACTTAAAGCATTCCCAGTACTTAGTCACATGGCCAGCTCTGTTATGTGTACCAGTAGCAATGGTCCAAGCTCCTCTCTGGCAACCATAGGAATATAGAGAAAGGATATCATCTTGGAAGTTCAGCTCATTGTATCCTACAGAAGACTCGGCTAACGCCAATGTAACAAGATTTATAAACTCAATCTAGCACATGAGCATAAATATAACAAATGAAGGATTATTGAAATGGCTCCACAGGCTAAGGCACTTGCTGCCAAGACTAATGACCAGAGTTCAATCTCTAGAAGTTGAATGGTGGAAGATGAAAGTTGACCCTTGTGAGTTGCTGTCTGACATTCATATGTGCTGTGACACATGTGTGTACACATGCACACACACACAAATATATATATATATATATATATATATATATATATATATATATACATACATATATATGTATATATATAAAGGGATGAGTAATTATTAATAGGAAAATAATAAAATATATTACAGTGTTCCCTTACTTTAAATAGATATAAAAATGAATTACTTATATAATGTCTTATAAGTAAGATAGTATCTAAGCATATCTATAAAGATATCCATGACTTATTGAACTAAAAATAACTGCAGTTATATGTCATCTACTTCAACATTAAAAACTTCTGCAAGGCTGTGTATATGATATGCATAGAAAAATGGTCAGGAAGGCATATATCAAAACATTAGCTGTAGGCTAGAGAGATCACTCAGTGGGTCAGAGCCCTTAAATGATTTCCCAGAGGACTATAGAAGCCAAAAGCCAGGTGAGTACATTTAGGGACTTTCCCCAATGGATTTTGACAGCTTAGGTGTTTGTCCCCATTTTGTCTGCATGTTGGGTTCTAAGGTCTAAATGATACTTCCATCATGGCCTCAGTTGTGCTAAGATTTGGGGCCTGTTACAGATTCTTTATCTTTGATATGTCTCTACATGATAGAAGGACTGAGAGGCCTCTCTGTGTTTTCCTTTATAAAGTTACTAATCCTATTGATGAAGGCTCAACTCTTTCAACCTGGCCATCTTCTATATGCCCCATCCTATTTTGACATCACCACGTGGGGGTTACAATTTTAGCATTCAAGGGGAAGGAAAGGTTAAGTTTTCTGACAATATCAAAGATCTCCAAATTCTCATAGGAGGACATCACAATTCCTTTTAGTTGTCTGCTAGATTAAGAATTACATATGCAGGCATATTCCCAGAGAAGTTCAGCTGAGGGATAGAGAAAACTCAGCCTGAATACAGGCGGTACCATCTCATATTCTGGGGGCAGGGCTTGATTGAATAAAAAAGAGAAAGCAAGCTGAGCAACAGTATTCATTTCTCTCTGCTCCCTGACTGTGGATGCCTTGTGATCCTGCTGCCATGCCTCTGTGGCAATGATGGACTGTGGCCCAAATGAAAACCAAAATAAGGGGTTTTGCCATGTATTCTCTCTCTCTCCCTTTCCCTCTCCCTCTCCCTCTCTCTCCCTCTCTCTCCCTCTCTCTCCCTCTCTCTCCCTCTCTCCTCCTCTCTCTCTCCCTCTCTCCCTCCCTCCCTCTCTCTCCCTCCCTCTCCTCTCTCTCTCCCTCTCTCTCCCTCTCTCTCTCTCTCTCTCTCTCTCTCTCTCCCCCCCCTCACTCATACACACACACACACACACACACACACACACACACACACACGTAAACTAACACAGGTCGCTAGAGGCAGCCATTCGTAACAAAGGTTAGAGGGAAGAAGAGAGATAATATTCCCATGTAACAGCTGAAATGTGTCTAGTAAGCCCCTGCAAACAAGACTATCTGCCTAACAAGGTTGTCCACTGGACAAATCCATTTGTCTCAGTTGTCTGTATCTGGGGCAGGAATGGAGAGGGGAGGAACAAACAAAAGAAAGACCATTAGGGAGCAAGCATCCCTAATGGTGCCCTGTTCTCTGCCTCAGCATGAAGCCCTACTTTCACCTCTTCTGAGTGTTTAATTCCTCTGTCCATTTAACCCTTTTTCCAACTCAAGCAAGATCCTAGACTCTTGGAGCCAGTCCTCAGCAATGACTCTCCACAACACAACCAAGTATTGTGCCACTCCTTGCGGGACGGTAGTCTAGGCAAGCAACCTGGTCCCGGTCGAGCAAGAAGTCTGGAATTCTGGAGACCCGGTGAGTGGTAATATCTGCCGGCGTCGGACAGAAGGTGTTTGACCATGTCTCCTAGGTCCCTGGCTTCTGTTTCAGTTACAATCCCCCACAGGCCCCCGCAGGAGAGGTGTGTGATATCGGTCACATATTAGCAGCACCAAGCCTTCTTACATTCAAATAAAGATTCCCCAAGCTCTCAGCCCAAACCAATGAGAAATACCTGCTGCCGAACCCTGAACCACCACCAAAACTGTACATAAATCCTATCCAGGGAATATAGGTGTGCAAAAGATCAACTCCGTTGTCTGACCCTTTTGTTCTAAGAGCTGTAACACTTGGGGAAGAGGTCTGCCCTCCCCAAATTCCTTAAGCTGCGCTGTACTCCTTACTGTCTAGTCGGCTTCTTGTCTGCCCAGCCCGACCCAACTCAGGGCAGAGTGACAAGGAGCAACCGAATGACCTGAAAACCACAGCAGAGAAGGAGGTGACACCCACTGTGGCAGCAGAGGTAAACAGAAGCGACTTCTCCTTGCCTATGCTCGCCTCCCTTTGCTGGAACTCTCGCACCGGGCGGGGCCAGGGATCTCCATGAAAGTCTCTGGTACACAGGCCCACAACCCCTTTCCTAACTTCTTAGTTTCTCCTAATCTTCTTGAGGAGATTTGTCCAAACTCTTCCTGTGCAAGAGTTCAAGTGGCATGTTATGACTTCGGAGACATGCACGTTGCAAGGAAATCCACCATAAAGATGAACCAGAGTTTGCATCTTTTTTGTTGAACATTCCATAGCCCTCCAAAATAGCAATCCCCCAGTAAACTGTAGTGGAAAGATCATCCTGAAGGAGGATGTGTATGATATACAGTGTCAGAGGCAGAGACACAGACAGAAGGAGAGACAGAGATAAACAGCCAGAGGGACAAAGAGAATGCCATGGACATGCGCACATGCGAGCATGCACACATACACACACACACAGACACACACACACAGAGACAGACAGACAGACAGACAGACAGACAGACAGACAGACAGACAGACAGATAGACAGACAGACAGAGAGTGACAACGTAAACCTCTCATTCAAATATGGTCTCAGGTTGTGAGGGTTCTGAGAAGATAGAGTTTATTAAGACAACCCTTTATAAATGTGGTCATTGGCTGACAAGAAGTGCTCCCCATGCAAACCTGATGACCCGACTTCAATCTCCAGAAGCCGTGGTGGAAGGAGAGAATCGACTGCCAAAATTTGTCTCCTAGCTTCTACAAGCACAGTGTTGCGTACTCGTGCGTAACCTCACACCATACATAAATGCATGCACACAATTATAATAAGTGGAATAATTTTTTAAATACTAAATGCATTTTATACGACAGCAATACAGCAATGGAATGCTATATCCCTACCACCCGCATAATAAGTGGTGGGAAGGAGAAAAAAATATTCTGGAACACTGAAGGGTTAGCTTTGTCCTCCGCAGCACCTTTGAGCAAGACAGATAAAACAAAAGTCTCTACACTTGGTAACTGAGATGTCCTATTTCGAACTTGCTCCAACTAAACACGAGCTTTTCAGTCAGTACGGTTAGCAGCACCCCCATGTCCCAAGTTATTTCATATGTTTTTTAAGCCTTTCATTCTTCCATGGCTTGCTGATTTTTAAAGCAAAAAATAGGACTTTTAAAAAAAAATCTCACAAATTTCTCATTTTTAAACTGAAAACAAGGCATTTGTAATAACAAAATAAGGAAAATTAAAGGACAGGAAATTCTAGAATGCAGTGTCATTGCTAAGGTCGGAGGGTTAAGCTGTAACCCGAAAGATGTGCAAGTTTCAGGAAGTTATTTACCTTCTCCAGACCACTGTCTCCCCATCTGTAAAGATCTTCTTTGAGCTCCCTGATATGTTCCTACTGCTGTTAATTACTTTCTTTAGGTAGTGTCCCTCCCTTCTGCATATGGGTTAACTGAGGTCTAAAAACACTCACCCCAGGAGGAAAGGAGACTTAACAAAACCCAGGAAGTAAAGGAAACATGCAAGGCATAGGAAACTCCTGAAGTTACAGGATTCTTAAGGCTGCCCCTTAAGGTTATATGAGTAATGACTGCTGCAGAGAAGAGACTCTCTACCCAAAAGAGATATTTGTGAGACATGTGGGGAGCCCCAGTGATGCGGATTCCAGACATCCTCACCCATGTCTGGGGAAGCAATTGTCCATGAATCATCCATTTTCTTCTATTTTGCTTTCCGTTGTAGAGTTAAATATTATGGCCAAAAGCAATCTGGAGAGGAGAGGGTTTATTTTAGCGTATACTTTCAGGTAACAGCTTATCACTAAAGGAAGTCAGTCAGGGCAGGAGCTCAAGCAGGAACCAGGCGGTAAGAGCTGAAGCAGAAATCAGGAAGCAATGCTGCTTAAGGGCTTGCTGCTTACGGGCTTGCTGCTTATGGGCTTGCTGCTTACTGGCTTGCCCCCTGTGGCTCTCTCAGTTTCCTTCTTTATACAAGGTAGGCCCACCTACCCAGGGGCATCCCAAATCACTGTGGGATGTGCCCCTCCCTATCAACCATGAACCAATAAAATGCACCACAGACTTGTCCGTAGGCCGATCCGATGGAGGCATTTTTATCAATTACAGCCCCCTCTTCCCAGATGACTCTAGCTTACAGCGAACTGGCAAACAGCAAACAAACAAAAAAGCTAACCTGCACACATAGTTCTATAAGTAACCCCAATAGACTCACTTGTTCACTAAGCTATCCATGGGTGGGAAACTTATCGCCTCACTCAAGAAAGCCTGCTTTAAATGGTATTCTGAGTTGTATCCACCCTCAAGGAAATACATCTGAATCCTGGCTCCGTCTTTGAGCTAGGTATTCTTAGAACTGATACTACATGCATCACAAAACATTTTGACCAATAAGTATGTGGGGGAAAAAAATGTTTGACCTCATTAGGAATCAGTGAATTGCAAATCAAAATTACACTGAGATTCTATCTCACCTCAGCAACAAAGTCCGTCATCAAGACAACAAACAATAATAATGTCAGCCATTGATAGGGACACAAAAGAGCATTTCTATACACTCTTAGTAGAAATGTAAATTAGGGTAGCCACTGTGAAAATCAGAATACAAGTTCTTCAGAGGGTGGATCGATAAACAAAATGTGGGTATGCACAATGGAGTATTATTCATCTTTAAAGAGTAATTAAATCATGTCATTTACAGGGAAATTGATGTAACTAGAGATCATAATGTTAAGTATTATAAGCCAGACTCAGACAAACACTCAATGTTTTCTGTAATATGCATAACCAGGAGGGAAAGACATCAGAGAAGAGGGGGGATGTTAGGAACAAAAAATGAGATAAACTAGTAATGGATAGTAATTATAATCAAAATATGTTGTATTCATTATAAAAATGTCACAATGAATAGTGTTATTTTATACCATTAATATATTATTTAAAGAGTTTTAAGAAATAAAATAATATGAGCGCTCCTTCATAATGGATCAAGACTGTCATGAACTACTAGACGGTGTGAGAGGGAGGCATCACAGAGCAGGATAGGAGGAAGCCGCAGGGAAGGTAGAGGCAGCATAGAGATGAGAGCTTTTCTATTGGAGAATCTAAAAGCAGACAAGCTCATATGACTAATAATTTGGTCATATAAAGTACATATGCACATTTTGAAATATATGATACCACCTGCACCACCAAGAAGCCAACCTTTTCACTCAAAGAAGTCTGCGGCTGCCATCCTGTGTCCTTTAATGCAAATTGGCATCCTTACTGATGGCTGAATCCTGTGTTATAATAAGGATGAGTCATACTTATTTGTCTTCTTGTAGATGGACATTGAAACGTCTTTCTTTGCCAATATCACAAACCGGAATATAATTATCACTAAGTGACATGGATGCTTCCACTTTGTTACTTAAGACAACTTCATGGGAGTTGGAATTGCTGGATTAAAAAAAAAAGGATTTAAACATCCTTCTTGGTGTCCTCTCTCAGCCTATGTTGAGGGGCGTACTAATTTGCATCCTCCTGTCAGAGAATGAGAATGCCCATTTCCCTGTGTTTTATATACAAATGGTTTTTTGATTTTTATCGTTTATGCAAGTCTGGCAAACGAAGAAAGAGGCTATTAAAATCATTCACTTTATTTTTATTTCTGTCTACGTGTTGAAAGGAGTACATAGCAAGTGCAGGTGCTTTCGGAGGCTAGAGAAGGCATTGGATGCCCAGGAGCTGGACTCACCGGCCATTGTGAGCCACCCAGTGTGGATGCTAGAAACTGAACCCAGCCCCTTCACAAAAGCTGTGTGAACTCCTAACTACTGAGCCATTCCTCTAGCCTCCAAGTTATTTGTTTTATAAATAGCTAGAATTTTGATACACTTTAATGTATATTGACTATTTGCATTTATCCTATTGAAAATTATTTACTCATGTGCTTTGTAAATGTTTGTTCCTCTGGGGATATTAATTGTTTCTCAATGCTTTATCATTTAAAAAATATTTTAGAAATATGAATCATCACTACACTGTGATATTGGCCCTACGGTTCCTTTCTTTAAGCTTAATTTCATGGCATCTTCTCCAGATGAAAGCTTAACATTTTAATCTGTAGTGTCTGTCATTCTTCTTTATATAGGGCCTCCAATGTGAACTGAAGTTCCCAGAAGGAGGGAAAGAGAGGAGGGAGCAAGAGAAGAAAGAGAGTGCAGGAAGGGAGGGAAGGAGAGAGGCATGGAGGGCAGGAGGGATGGAGGGAATGAGGGAGAGAGGGAAGGAGAGAGAGAGGGAGAGAATGGGGCAGATTCACCTGTGTTAGAGATTCTACAAAGCCAAATAACTGAACTTGGAGATGTTGGAAAGCTAAGGTGTTTCATACTAGAACTAAGTTATCTTAGGCTATTTTTAGTCACATTGAAAGCCATCCATTACCAATACCTGTGTCTGATTCAACATCCTGTGGCTATCACAAGCTTAAAATGTATTCTTGGTGGACTGATAGCTTTCATCAACTAAAGCTAAGAATGTGAATAGTACCTGAAACCCATAGTAGAGTTGTCTCCAGTTTGCTAGAAGCCACTTACCAGGGACCCCCACTACTATATTTAATAAACACTTCAATTTAACTTTCTCATGTGACTGATTCCAAAGAGCAACATGGTTATTGGTGTAATCTAAATCTGTGTTTCTGGGCCGTGGTCATTCATATTTGGCTCCATAATAAACTGTTTCTTATTCCCTTTGAGAGGAGAACTCTATTTTTATGTCAATACTTCCTAGGGAATTATATTGTAAAGTACTTTTCTCCACCCCTAAATAACCACAACATTTCACACAGCACTTATATAAGCTAATTTTTACATTTATCTACTGATCCTTCTAGAATTATCTTAATACCTGTCTTAGTTTGGGTTTTACTACTGTGAACAGACACTCTTACCAAGGCAACGCTTACAAGATTAGCATTTAATTGTGGCTAGCTTACAGGTTCAGAGGTTCCGTTCATTATCCTCAAGACAAGAACACGGCAGCATCCAGGCAGTCATGGTGCAGGGGGAGCTGAGAGTTCTACATCTTGTTCTGGAGGCAAAGAAGAGATGGCTGGCTTCCAGACAGTTACAACGAGGATCTTAAAACCCATATCCACAGTGACACACTTACTCCAACTAAGCCACACCTGCTTCAATAAGGGCACACCTCCTAATAGTGCCACTCTCTGGGACAAGCATATTCAGTCCACTGCATTCCACTCCCTGGCCCCCATAGGCTTACTCAAACACATGAGTCTATGGGTGCCCTACCTAGCCATAGAATAATGCAAAATACATTTAATCCAACTTCAAAAGCTCCCATAGTCTACAGCAGTCTCAACAATGTTAAAAGTCCAAAGTTAAAAGTCTCGTCTGATATTTATGCAGTCTCTTAACTGTAATTCCATATAAAATCAAAACTATTGGAACAAAGCAAGACAGAAAACCAGCTGGTTGAACTCTAAACTTCACATCCCCATGTCTGATGTCAAAGCGCTTTTCACATCTCCATCTCCTCCCATCCTTGTTGACTGCTGTTGGCAGATCTGGCATTCAGCAGCAACAAACATCATTCTCTTGGGTTGGTTCCACTCCCTATTAGCAACTTTCCTCAACAGATATTCTATGGCTCTGGCATCTCGAACATCTTGGGATCTTCAAGTCAACCTCAACATCACAGCTTCTTGTTTCAATGTCTAGGATCTTCTGAGCTCCTACAAAGGGCTCTGCCCTCTGTAGCATTCTAGTCTCTCGTTGACTTCACTTCACTGATATTGCTGTTCTTGTGGATCATCCTATGGTACTGGTCTCTCCAATACACTGAGGTCTCATAGGCTCTCTTCATGGTGTCAAGCCTCAAATTCTTTGCATGACCCCTTCATGCAAACCTGTAACTGAGGTTGTACTTTTACCAATGGCCTTCCATGGCCTCTCACAGTGCCAAGCCTCAGCTTCTCTTCATGAACTCTTCATACATTTAAAACCAGTGGCACCTAGGTAATTCTTTAACATTACCAAGTCCAGCAACAGCACAAGAATACAACCTTGGCTATCTATGGAGCACAGCTTTTTTTGTGCTCTCAGAAACACTTCCCAGATTTCACTGCAGTGATGCTGGTCTCTTCTTAACCACCACTAATGTCTTAGTTCCAGATAACCAGCATCAATTGTCCCAGTAGCCCCTTCTAATTTTGATGCTAAAGCCAGAGCCACATGACTGAAGTTCTGCTGCTTGCTGGTGCTGGATTATGGCCTCTGTGTTCTATTGTGTTATTACCAGATTTCTGTTTTCCAACTCCTTCACTCCTATGTTTGGCTGTCCTGGATCATGTTCTGTAGATTGCCCTTGAATTTAGAGATCTGCTTGGCTCTGTCTCCTAGGATTAAAGGTATGTACCACCAGGCTTGGACCTAAATTTAGCAGGGTAGGATTTTACCCTAAAGTCACTACTCCCTTAATCTGTTTATCTCCTTGAACATAGATTTCAACTTCACTTCACTTCCTGGTGACCCTTTACTACTTGAACCATAAATTTTATATTTTCCTTCCTCAGCTTGCTCCTTTTCATTAAAATGTTTTCCATAAGAGTGAACTTTAGTAACCACACAACAGAATTTACACCAGACTGTTTTGGAGCATCCTTTGTCAAAGCAATTAATCTAAATCTCTTCACCTTAGCCTCAGGCAGACTCTTCAGACAATAGCCAAAAGCAGCCACATTCTTCCCCAAAACATCACACAAAACAGTCTCAAGGCCATATACTGAAATTTTTCTCCATTGAAACCTCTTAGGCCAGGTCTGCACAGTTCAAATCACTCTTAGCAACAAAGTCTTCCATATTCCTACTAGGACGGCCCATTAAGCCCCACTTAAACCATTCCACTGCTTTTGAAATCCAAAGTCCCCAAATCCATATTCTTCCAAAGAAAAGCATGGCCAGGCCTATCACAGAAATATCCCAGTTCCTAGTACCAACTTGCCTTAGTCTAGGTTTTACTGCTGTGAACAGATACTATGACCAAGGCAACTCTTATATGAACAACATTTAATCGGGGATGATTTACAGGTTCAGTCCATTATCATCAAGGTGGGAACATGGCAGCATCCAGACAGGCATGGTGCAGGAGGAGCTGAGGGTTTTACATCTTGTTCTGAAGGTAAACAGGAGAAGACAGGCTTCTAGGCACTTAGGAAAATGGTCTTAAAGTCCATGCCCACAGTGATGCATTTATTCCAACTAAGCCACACCTACCCCAACAAGGGTACACCTCCTAATAGTGCCTCTCCGTGGGCCAAACATATTCAATCCACCACAAGACCACCACAGTTTCTTAACCTCTAGATACCATAATGTTACATATTCAATAAATCTAGCACTTCTACACTGAGAACATTACCTTCTCACTGTTCTTGGAAGATTTTCTAAATATTGTTTGATTTTACCTCCTGGTTCATAGTTCTTTCAGTTTACATGTGTTTTATAGCAATTTCATCTTAATTGAAACATTGCTGTGTTGAAAGGATTTACATTTTCTCCATCATGCCTCTATCAGGTAACTAAAATAGGATGAGAAGTTAATTTGTACCCTACTGTTACTGTCAAAGAAGGAAAGCATCCATTTCTATGTGTTTTATTCCTCTTGGAAGGAGGTGGGAGGCTTTGAGGACTAGAGAAATAAATAGATTTTACAGATTATTAAGACTTAGCCCCATTTATACAAGTAATATACTGCTCCTGGAAAGAAAAGACTCCAGCAAGCTGAGGGGCCTATCAATCCTGCAGGCAACTCCAGAAATGAAGGGTCCATGAGTCAACACCCATGCTGAGATAGGACTAGAAGTGATAAAGATGTTCATGTGTCATTTAAGTTCCTGTGAGGGACCACAACAAACTCACACTTCACTAGCTAGTGGACTAAGCCTTTGTCCTGTCACTGGTGTCCTATCTGAGTGAACAGATGTTTATTCACTTCTACCCCAATCAAGCTACACAACTCCCCAGTGTGTGCCAAACAACCATCAGTATCAAATGAACAAAATCCAAAAAAAACAACCTTGTTAAGACTCAGAGATGTGAGAAAACCCAGGAGAGTAGAAAATAGTTGGGAAGTGTTAAAAATATCCAAGCAAAACCACACTCTACAGCACTGACAAACATGGTGTATGATTTGCTTGCTCAGTTAATTGAGGGAAAATCTTAAGGAAGATGTTTGGAAACCAATCCATGCAGTCACTCTAAGCACTCTTTTCACTTTCAGGTGATCAAGTTTTGGACTAGGAAATCATGACAATTCCTCTATAGTTTTAGTATTATACTTAGATTTTCCCCATAGGTTTGTACTAAGCTCTTCTTTTAAGAGCAGCCATCTTTTGTTTCTTAGAACGTCATCTAGAAAGCCCTTTCCTAAACCTGTTATATGAGATAACTTTTCTCTTACCTTCTTCAGAGTCTACATTCTTGGCATCTATGACAGATTTCTCAGAAACTTTGAAAACCCAGACATTCTATTTTTAGAAGACAATTCTAGCCCACATGCTTGGTATTGAATGAGAAGCATAAGCTCTTGGAAAAGATACCAGCTGTCCCAGAAGTAGAAACACACATGAGAGGCATTTTGGGAGACAAGTGGAGGTTACTTCAGTCTTGAAGAAAAAGTAGATAGCAGACCCCTGGAAAATGGGCTTTGGACTTGAAAAAAAAAGAAAAGAAAAACAACAGACATTTTAGTGCTTTCTGTTCTAATTTTCTGTCTTTTCTGTGGTAAAAATAAACCCTCTGACTAAAAGCAACTGGAGGAAGAGAGGGTTTATCTGGCTCATATTTTCAGGTTGCAACTCACCACTCAAGGAAGTTGAGGTAGAGACTCCAGGGTGAAGCAGAAACCATGGAGGAATTCTGCTTGCTAGCTCACACTCTGGTTAATGCTTAGTGGGCCTTCTTATCCATGCCATGGGCATCTGTCAAGGGATAGTCCAGTCCACAGCAAACTGAGCCCTCCCACATCAATTAACAATCAATACAGTCCTCTACTGACATAACACACAGGCCAAGCTAATCTAGGAAATTCTTCAAACAAGACTTTTCTTCTCACATGCCTCATGGCTATGTCAAGTTGACTAAGCTAAGATAAGGCACTAGATGCTCAATAACGATGGGAAAATATGAAACTTAGGTCTCTTCTTTACTTTTCCGTTGCTGTGACACATAGTATTATCAAGGCAACTTATAAAAAGAAAGCATTTAATTGGGGCCTAATGGTTCCTGAGAGATAGTCTATGATCATCATGACAGGAATCATGGCAGCAGGTAGGCATGGCACTATAACAGTATCTGAGACACAAGCAGGAGGCAGAGAGATGGCATTCATCCTAGTGACCTCAAGAAATCTTCACATCTTCCTCATTTATTTTGTAATTAGCCCCTCTGCATTGAATACAAATTCCTCCCACTTCTGAATTCAAATGAGCAGGCAATAGGAAACACTACAGTGTAATGCATGAATAAGAGTAGACTGTATTGTATTCAAGCAGTAAAAGTTATCTCTGTAGTTCAAAGAGAATTTGCAAGCTATTTATTCATTCACTCATTCAGTTAAAAAGAATGCACAGAACCAATAAGGTACCAGGTAGCTTCTAGGAACTGGCCCTAGAGTAGCAGACAAGTCAAGTCAGGGGCTTGCTTTCTGAGAGCTAATACTATGTATGGGGCACATAGCAAGAAACATCAGAGAAGAAAGAATGGAAAGAATATGAGAGACAGATCATGGGAAGAAAGTGTTGACAGAAGGGCATGATTATGTCTGTCGCACTAATGATCCCATGGCGTGTGGGATTACTGCATATGTCTGCACTTCAGGTTATAAACATTCATAGGTGGAGGAGGGGTTCAAGACACCCAATCAGGGGAACTTATGGCACTTGAGGGCTACTGGGGAAGAGGAAGCCACTGACTTCTGTGATGTAGCCACTGATGAGTTACCTGTGGTCCAATGGACAGCTACAGACCCATCTCCAAGGGGGTAAACTTGAGCGAACCTATAAGCTACCTATAAGCAAAATCAAAACAAACAGACAAGAAAGGATCTGAGAACTTGGTGTAAAGAGGGGGCATCGCTGAGGGTGGGAAGATGGTAGAAAGGGTAAGAAAACAAGTAGAACCAGAATATATTATATGTTAAAAAATAAACGTAAAAGGTTAGCAAAACAATCAACCAACAAGTACATCAAATATTATAAAGTTCTATGAAGGGATGTAGGTTTAAAAAATATATGGAAAGGAAGGTCTCTAAGAGAAGACGAGCTTTGAAGTCAAACTACAGAAAACCAGGAGCACTCCAGGGAGAGAGAAGTTGGCTAGAATGGACCATGGCAGCCATAGTGCTTCAAGAGATCCAGAATGAGGAGGAATGAGATAATGAGAAAGTAAGAGAAGCCTTACAAGTTGAAAAGAAATGCATTTGAAAATCATTGTTATGTAATTGATTCATTGTTATAAAGCTAAAATCAATATATATTGTTGTTGCTGTTATTGTTGTTGTTGTTGTTGTTGTTATTATTATTTATTGTAAAAAGTAAGACCAGAGTGAGAATCTCATGGACACTTAGAATCTCTTAGAAAAAGAAGCCAGCTATGATTTTGAAATTCTTACAGTACCATCCGAGTGAATCACATTTAACTCTTTTCTAGGAAATGGGAACACAGTAGTATATAAGTCAAATATAAATCATTAGTTAAACATAAATAGAACCAACAAGTGCCAGCAAACAATCACTAGCCTTTGGTGTTTGGATAGGCTCTCTCCTTTGTTGTAACAGGACTTTGTTTAGTAAGATACGCATTTAATTTCTAAACTAAAGAGAAAAACAACAGAAATTGGGCAGCAGAACATGAAAACAGGCTGTACATTCTCCGCTGAGCATCTTGATTATTGTCCTGAGAAATGATTTCAGAAGAACTCCTGCCAAGATCATTTATCCAGTGACTAAGGAAGGAGACAATGGCATCCTAGATTTCATCATAGAAGTTGAGTTCCTCAGAAGTGAACAGACTGAGGGAGCAAAGTGAATGCAGGCTGATGCACAGGATTAAGTTCTAAACGCTGGGCCTGGCTCTGCGAAAGGCATTTGAGGTGGTCCCTAAATCAGGGACTTACAGTAATTGTCAGAAGCTTAAAAGTTGTATGGCGGCAAACGAGGAAGCTGGGCAGGGACAGGGCTTGCCACCAAGCCTGATGACTGGGGCTGCATTCCCACCCACACTGGCTCACATGGTAGAGTGAGGTGATGCCTGCAAGTTGACCCTCACATGTGCACACACATCTACACACAAAATAAATACAATGAAAAAACTTAATAGTAGTTATTGCTATATGTTATTTTGCAATATTGTAATAGTTGTATATTATTTTGAAAACCTTAGTGGATTTTAACAACAATGT
>JADRCD010232709.1:15082-31556 GCA_019843815.1 Montemys delectorum
CTCTCTCTCTCTCTCTCTCTCTCTCTCTCTCTCTCTCTCTCTCTCTCCCCTCTCTCTTCTTTTGTGCTGTGTCATTTTGAGTTTATTAGCGGGCATGCCATGGTGTTCAGGGAGGAGCTCAGAGGACAACTCTGTGGACTCCACTCCTTTGTGGGTTCTTGGACTTTAACTTGTGTGCTGACAATCTTGAGTAGCAAGCTCCTACCAACAAGCTATGTTGCTAGCCCCGTTATTCAGGTGTTTGTTTGTTTGTTTGTTTGTGAAACAAGGTATCACTCAGGGGAAGGCTGACCTCAAACTCCCAGTGATCTTCCTGTCTCAGCTTCTTAGCCTCTCATATGCTAGCAATATAGGTGAGAACCTCCAGGCCCAGTTTGTATTTTCCTTTCTATAGTAGAACTTGAAACGCCAGTTATTTTAGCCTGGGAAATTAATGGATTTCTTTCCAAGTGAAAACAACTCATTACTGACAATAGTACCTAGCTTGTGATTATGATATTCACAGTACTGAACACATTTGGTAGCTGGCAGTGCTCCACTACTGTATTTGTGCTACACTGTAAATGCAGAATTAACATAATAGGAACTACACTCAGCTGGATTGGTGTACCCTTGCTATTCCAGTGCTCAAGAAGTTGAAGTAGAAGATCTCTGTGAGTTCAAGGTCAACCTGGCCCACATATAAAGTCCAGGCCAGCTAGAGCTACATATTAACACCCTGTCTCAACACAGAACAAAACCAATAACAACGAAACCCCTGACCTGTACAAAGGTGTGGTGGTGCTCACCTGTAATTCCAGTACCTGGGAGTATCTTGAGTTCAAGTTTGGGGCCAGCCTGAGCTAACTATCAAGACCTTATCTGGAAACAGAAAGAGACTGGTGAGCCTTACCATCGACCTCCGTGCCCCTAATCACTGTGTGTCTTGAAGCCGGGGTCTTTGCTCCCTGAAATCTCACTTTCTGTCAAGCAACTGATGACTTGCTTTGGGCCTTGATTAAGGTGTTACATGGCTCACCCTCACTGGTAGAGTGCTTGCATATAGCTTGCTCCAGGCCACCGGATCAATTCCCAGATGAAGAAAATGTAACTGTGAAATACTTACTATGCAGACCATGCTGACCTCTGACTCACAGAGATCTCTACCTGCCTCTGCCTTCCAAGCGTCCAGCTGAATACCTGTTCTTCAGTGAGTAATTATTATCAGAAACATGGGCAGAGACAGTAAAATGGCTTGGTGGAAATCTTTAAATACATACATACATACATACATACATACATACATATTTCTATTAGGGTCGAAGAAATGACTTAGTTGTTAAGAGCACTGGCTGCTCTTTCAGAGGTCCTCAGTTCGGTTCCCAGCACCCACATGTGGCATACAACCATCTGCAATGGGATCTGATGCCTTCTTCTGATGTGCATGAAGACAGAGTACTCATATACATAAAATAAATAAATCTTTTAAAAAAAATGACTCAGTGGATGTTAAAGGAATTGCTATCAAGACTATCCAGCTGAGTGTCATTCCTGACACCCACATAATAGGAAAGGACCTGTGCCCACATGTCCTCTGACCTCTGTAGATGTACGTACAAAAGGAGTAAAATCTAATAGAAATTTTTTAAAAAGAAAAGGGAGCTGGGTAGTGGTGGTGCATGCCTTTAGTCCCAGCACTTGGGAGGCAGAGGCAGGTGGATTTCTGAGTTCGAGGCCAGCCTGGTCTACAGAGTGAATTCCAGGACAGCCAGGGATAGACAGAGAAATCCTGTCTCGAAAAAAAAACAAAAAACAAAAACAAAAAAAACAAAAAAAAAAAGAAAAGAAAAGAAAAGAAAAAAGAAAAGGGAAATGTGATTGAAATGTGATTAATCAAAGTCCATTTGCCTTTAATCAGATGTAATTAGTCTATGACTTGACTAACTTTTCTTTTTTTTTGAGACAGTACCTCAAACTCAGAGATCCATCTGTCTGTCTCTCACCAGTGGTAAGATCAAAGGTCTGTCTTGTCTCCACACTTGGGTGTGAGCGGTATTGTTTTGGGTCTCAAGTTAGACCAGATCTCATTGTGTAGCTAAGTATGTCCTTGAACATTGACCCTCTTTGAGTTTACCTCCCAAAGACAGGAATGACAGTCACGTGTCACCAAGTCCCAAAGACCCATTTCTTGGGTCTGTTTTTAAATTGACTTGCTAAACACTTAAAAAGTAAATGTAAAATAATTTGGCCCAGGAACTGCAGACTTTTACAAATATGCTTTTTGACAGAGAAAAAGCAATTCAGTGGAAGAAGAAATGTTGCCTTTGAACAAGCATCCTAGGGGCCACAGTGGAACTTGGTTGCTTGGGATTATAATCCTAGCATTTATGAAACAGAGGCATAAGGGACATCACAAATGCAGTCTGGTCAATAAAAGGATGGGGGCATATTTTGCACACTCAACAAAAGGAAACAAGTGTTTTTATACATACTAACCAGAGAATTTGCTAAAACAAACCCACCAAATACACCAAAGTTCTAACTATGCTCTGTGACAACCTTAAGATGGCAAATTATAGAAATGAAGAGATTGGTGGTGACAGACGGGCTAGGGCTAGGGGATGTAGGTGTGGTTCTAAGATAACAGTAGTGTGGTCTCCTTGGGTTGAGGACATTTTGTTCCTTGACTGTTATCAAAATAAATGTGCTGCCTGGGGTGCTGCCCGGTTTTTGTAAAATGTTGCCATTGACGGAACATAAGGGTGTGTTAGAGCTCTCAGAGCTGTTTCTCCCAATTGCAGTAAACACGAGTTGGTAAAACTGTCTATATGTATCTATATATACACGGCCCTATGTGAGCATGCACGTGGTCAAGTGTGCATATGTGCTCGGGCGGGAGCTTGCTCGTGCCAGCAAATACACTAGCTGGAGTTGTAGGTCACTGTTACAGAGTACTGCTTTCCACACCCAATCCTGAGCTGGGACGTGAACCAAGATGGGTGTCAGCAGAGTACTAATAGGTTGGTGTTTGTTTTGCTTATAAACTGTTATCTCTGAAACAAACAGATTCCATCCAACATAAAAACAATGGTTTTCCTGCCTGGCTGTTACTCCCAGGCTTGTTGTCACAATGGCCACCAAGCCACACACCTGCAATCTCCCCGGCCAATATTTCCACATTCTCCTGCCCGGAAAGGCCTCAAAGGGATGAGACAAAACCAGAAATGAAGGCAGCTGAGGCCATGCAAGCGCTTGGAATCAGCTCAGAGGTGTCTGAGGCAGAAGGGTCACTAGCAAGTTAGAGGGCAGCCTGGTCTAGGTAGGGAGTTTCAGGCTAGCCTAGGCTACATTCTGAGAGCCTGTCTTAAAAAATTTTTTTTTTTGCGAGCAGTGTAGCGCACGGCTTTAACTCCAGCACTTGGGAAGTAGAGACAGGCAGATTTCTGAGTTCGAGGCCAGCCTGGTCCATACAGTGAATTCCAGGATAGCCAGGGCTACACAGAGAAACTCTGTCTCGAAAAACAAACAAACAAATAAACAAACAAACAAACAAAATTTTGGAAGTCAAGAAGCCATGGGCTGCCTCTTTGAGATCAGCTGACATCCCACACCCAGAACAGTTTCTTCTAGTTCTGTCTATAAGACTAACACCCTATTTAGTGTGCTGGAGAGGCATCTTGGTTCTTTCTGAAGTTGTACCATTTCAGTTTGCATGTTCCCACCCTACCCCCAGCCCACTCCAGGTTCACTGTGAGAACTCATGCTCCAGCTGGAAGCCTTTTAAGCCACCCAGTCCCCACTCTGTACTGATTGGGGCTTCCTTTCCTTCTTGGTTTTGTACCATTCCTCTGGGGCCTGAGGGACTCCAGGACAAATACCAGGTCCTCCCTGAGGGCTGACCTGGGAAAGCAGACCCTTTTCAGAAACTCAGGCCTCTTGGGAGGAGAGGCAGGCAGATTTCTGAGTTCGAGGCCAGCCTGGTCTACAGAGTGAGTTCCGGGACAGCCAAGGCTATACAGAGAAATCCTATCTCGAAAAAAAAAAACCAAAAGAAAAAAAAGAAAAGAAAGAAACTCAGGCCTTTCTTGATCTTTCTGGGTCCTTGGTAGCTTGAGCAGAGGGTCCTGGACTCCCACTTACCCCATGCATGGTACAGAGGATTGAACCCAGGGCCTAGCACATGCCAACTGGCCAAGTCTACTTTCTTTTACTATGATAAAACACAGACCCAGTTCAGCTTGGAACAGGGAAAGGTTTATCCAGCTTTTGCCTTGTACACTACTCCATCACTGACGGAAGCTGAGGCAGGAAAAGCATAGAGCATGGAAGAATATCGGTTATGGGTTTACACCACCCCTACCTCCAACCCCCATCCCACTCCACCTCACCCCACTCTATCTCACCTCTGGCTTGCTCAACTACCTTACTCAGCCCAGGTCCACCTGCCTGGGATGGTACCACCTTCAGTGGGCTGAGTCCTCCTATGGCACCGTCCACGGGGGCTGGGCCTTCCCACATCAATCAGCAATTAAGAAAATAGGCATGCTTACAGGTTAGTCTGACAGAGGCAATTCTTTAATTGTCATCCCTCCGTCCAGACGACCCCCTTAGTATACGTTGAGTCCAACAAAACATAAGTCAGGTGAGTGCTCTCCTGCCTGAGCCACTTCTGGACTGAGTGTTGGAGCGACACAAATCTCTTTTGCTTTTTTAAAAAAAATTTGTTTTGGCTACATAATAGGGAAACTAAACACTATGATTTCACTGTCAACTGGAATAAAAAAAATAAATAGGTATTAGGCCAGAGCTACACAGTGGAACCCTGTCTCAAATATATATATTCACACACACACACACACACACACACACACACACACACATATAGAGGGTGAGCATCAGCTTATAGAAATATATATGTGTGTGTATGTGTATGTGTATATATATATATATATACAATATACATATATATGTATATTATATGTATGTATGTACATACATACACATATACATGTCTTAGGGCCAGCCACACGGCTCAGCAAGTGAATATGCCTGTGCTAAACCAGAGGTCCCCAGTTAGAGCGCCACAGACTAACAATGGTTCTCAACCTGTGGGTCATGACACCTTTGGAAGTTAAATATCAAATATTTACAATTATGATTCATAACAGTAGCAAAATTACAGCTATGAAATAGCAACAAAATAATTTTTATGGTTGGGGGGTCCACCACAACAGGAACTGTATTAAAAGGTTGTAGCATTAGGAAGGCTAAGAACCACTGGGTTAGAGGGAGAGCATCAGCTTATAGAAATTGTCGCAGGGTGGCGGTGGCGCACGCCTTTGATCCCAGCACTTGGGAGGCAAAGGCAGGCGGATTTCTGAGTTCGAGGCAGCCTGGTCTACCGAGTAAGTTCCAGGACAGCCGGGGCTACACAGAGAAACCCTGTCTCGAAAAACAAAACAAAACAACAAAAAAAGAAATTTTCCTCTGGGGGCTGGAAAGGTGGCTCAGTGGTTAAGAGCATTGACTGCTCTTCCAGAGGTCCTGAATTCAATTCCCAGCAACCACATGGTGGCTTACAACCATCTGTAATGGGGTCCGACGCACTCTTTTGGTGTGTCTGAAGACAGCTACAGTGTTTTTATTTATAATAATAAGTAAATCTTTAAAAAAAAAGAAGAAGAAATTGTCCTCTGACCTCTGCAGAACACGTTGCCACACCGTGCCCTCGCCGCTTCAGAATAAGTACATAAATGTGCAATCGATGACTGTGCCTTTGTCTGGGCAGTGGTAGTACTCTTAATTGAAGCTCTCAGGAGACAGAGGCAGGCAGACTTCCGAGTTCAAGCCCATCTTGGTCTACAGAGTGAGTTCCAGGACAGCCAGGGATACATAAGAAAGAAATAAAGAGAGAAAGAAAGAAGGAAAGATAAAACAAACCTGTCTCAAAAAAAAAAAAAAAAAAAAAAAGCCCTTTATCACTGGGCAGTGGTGGCGCACGCCTTTAACCCCAGCACTTGGGAGGCAGAGGCAGGCAGATTTCTGAGTTCGAGGCCAGCCTGGTCTACTACAGAGTGAGTTCCAGGACAGCCAGGGCTATACAGAGAAACCCTGTCTTGAGAAAAACAAACAAGCAAGCAAACAAACAAAAAAGCCTTTTATCATTGAAGGTGAGTTTCGTCCGTAAAAACTGATAGCTAAGACTAGAGGTGAGCTGGCCAATCGTTCACACCTGTAATTACAGTAACTAGGAAGTGGAGACAGGAATTCCAGGTCATCCTTGACCACACAGTCAAAGCCAGCCTATGTCACAGAAGACCTTCCTGAAACAACAACAACAAAGACGGGCCTGGAGAGATACTGAGTGGGTCAGATGCTCGATGTGCAAGCATGAGGACCTAGGATCCCGTTGTCAGCTAGCCTGACCTAATGATCTAGCCTCAGGTCTCAGTATGAGCCCCTGCCTCAGAAAATAATTCGAGAACAATCGAGGATAGCAGTTGATGGTCTTTAAGATTTATCCGTCTAGCTGGGCAGTGGTGGTGCACGCCTTTAATCCCAGCACTCGGGAGGCAGAGGCAGGCGGATTTCTGAGTTCGAGGCCAGCCTGGTCTACAGAGTGAGTTCCAGGATTCACTTGGAATCTAGCTCAGGCTAGACCAGAATGATATAACCCAGGCTTGCCTCAAATGTACAGAAATACTTCTATCTCTTTCTCTGGAGTACTGAGATTAAGGTTACTATCTACCATGTCCCCTGGTTTATTTATTTATTTTTTAGAGAAAGCATTGCTAAAGGCAAACCCAAGAACCAAACCTGAAAACCCAGAAATCAAACCTATTTAATTTATTTTTAGAATCTAGAAAATTAGGAGATTATGTGCGATGGTGTTTTCATTTCTTTTCTTCCTTTTCTTTTGTGCTGGACTACAACCCCAGGCCTGAGAGCCTCCCCCTCTCAACATTTCCTCCTCCTCCTCCTCTTCCTCCTCTTCTTCCTCGTCTTTTGAGTCAGGGCCTTACTATGTAGCACGGAGCCACCTGCCTCTGCTTCCCAAGTTCCAAAAGCAGAGGTATGAGCCACCCCACCCAGGAAAACTACTCCTCTCACGAATTCTCTTCATATGTGATTATTGCCTCTGGCCATGCTCCTGGGCCTGCCATCACTTCCCCCTAACACTAAGCATCCTAGGACTGAGACTTTCCCAGTATTTTTAGAAACTCACAGCCCGGCTCACAGCTTGAATGCAACCTCCAGGGACTCAAAACAGGGACAGTCCAAACAAGCCATTTCCTGGTTCCTGGTCCTCAGAAACTGTGAAAAGGCATGAAGTAGTAGCAGTCATCTTATTTATTTATTTATTTATTTATCTATTTATTTATTTATTTATTTTGGTTTTTTCGAGACAGGGTTTCTCTGTGTAGTCCTGGCTGTCCTGGAACTCACTCTGTAGACCAGGCTGGCCTCGAACTCAGAAATCCGCCTGCCTCTGCCTCCCAAGTGCTGGGATTAAAGGCGTGCGCCCGGCTGGCATTCTTTAGTACACTTTACTTTCAGAGTGCAGTCCTAACCCTTAGCCACGCTGCCAAGCCTTAAGGGATCTGCACTAGGCTTCTTTGCTTCTCTCCCCGCTGCTCTGTCTCATCTAATTCCGGAGGCTTAAGGATCAAACGTCAGAACCAATAGGACGACCCTTGAACCTACGCATGGTTTTCCCACCTCTTCATCTGCGCACGCAGTAAGTTCCGTCTCTGACTCTCCTCTCCTGACTCACAGACTTCTGCTCAGGGGACAGGATGCCAGGTCCTCCTCCCCTAGCAGGAGAGCACCTGCGCCTGGAATTTGGTCTTCTGGTACACACCCCTTTCAGCATGGATGAAAGCATCCGTTTGACAAAGAAAGAAGGACACTTAGACACAAGGGAAAGAAACGGAGACAGGCTGCTCCCAGAGAGAGGAAAAAGAAACCAGAGGGCAAAGGCTTTTTGTTCCTCAAATAGCCTCACACCGGGCTCCCTTTCTTTCTGAGTAGCTTGAAGGGGCCTCTTGCTGCGACTGGCTGGAAAGCCTTCCTGTTGTAACCAGTTGAGTCTTGACCTGGCTGCCAGATTTTTAGAAACTCTTACCAGGGCTGAGGCCAGTCCCCAGGTCCCATTAGGGCAATGGATGGTGGTACACTGGAAGCCAGGGCTATGATTTACCTCAAGCCCTTCCCAGCAGGTCTTGGGGCAGCCTGATCTGATCCCTTCACTTTTGGCAGAACTGGTTTTTAGCAACCTAGCATCTTAAAGTCAAATTAGGTAATTTGACTTGTGCCTTATTCAAGTGGCCTTCAAGACAAGATTTTGAAAGTTGAAAGGCATTGATAAAAACATCTTCCGGAGGACAAGAGAGATGGCCCAGTGGTTAAGAACATTTGCTGCTCCTGCAGAGGCCCTAAGATAGAGTGAACTAGCCTGCCTGCTTGCCTCCCTTCCTTCCTTCCTTCCTTCCTTCCTTCCTTCCTTCCTTCCTTCCTTCCTTCCTTCTTTCTGATACTCCTCCTCCTTCCTCAATTTCCACTCAGAAAATTCTCACGATCTTACTACGTAACCCAGGCTAGCCTCAGACTTCCAGTCTCCTGCTCAACCTTCAGAGCATTGACTCCCGAAGGGTCAGAGGCTATACCGTTGCTCTGCCTCCTCCCCACTTTTTTCCTTTTTCTTTTCAGGCTGGCCTTAAACTCACAATTATTCAGCCGTGTGTGTTTGTGTGTATGTGTGTGTGTGTGTGTGTGTGTGTGTGTGTGTGTGTATGTTTGTGTGCCCCTCTCAGCTGAGAGCCACCATGCCCAGCTGCATGCCTTTGTTTCTCAATTTTTCTCTTTTGTCTCCCTGCCTCTGTGGATATGTGCTGTGGATGTCATAAAATATGGCCAATTAATTCACAAGCTTGTGGTGGGGCTTGGAAGCAAGCGGAGGGGGACAGGAGGTTGAAATAGTCTTTTCTGGTTCCAGAACAACTTAGCTCCATTTCTTAAAGGCAATTATCCTAACTAAGCTTTTCTTTTTTTTTTCTTTTTGCTCTTGAGTAAAAGCCGGGTGAAGCATTATTCCTTCTGAGCGTGCTCTTTAACTGGATTAGCCATGCAGTTTTACTGAGTATATGGGCTCCTTCTATATCAGTGGCATTTCTAAATCAAAATGTACAGAAACCCATAGGAATGTTCATTCTTCAATAAAAAAATGGCCGCTTCAGCAACCTGGCTTGTGCTCTTCTTTGTGGAAGAGTCACTTTCTTTCCCAGGAGCTTATGCAGCTACAAGTCCTCCCCTCCCCACCACACACTAGTTATGCAGGTACAAGCACCCCCCAGCCCATCCCCCCCACCCCACCCCCACCCCCAACACACACAGTGGCTGAGTTATGCAGGTCCAAGCAGCCTCCTCCGCCCTCATACACACTTATACTGTAATGTAGTGAGATTTTCTTAGATCCTCTTGTCAGGTTACCCTTGTTTCATGGGTTGAAGTGGATAGAGAGACCTGCTTGATCAGGACAATGCCGGGGAAGGCGCGTATGCCCACAGAACAGTTTTTTCAGGGAGACATGAGTAGGAGTCGCATTGTTACAGAGGAAGCCAGCCTCCACTCTCAGGCAGGCTCCGGCACTCTGACCTTGACTGACTCACTTCATGTCTCCAAGCCTTCGTTTACTGGCTACACTTGTATATCAATGTGTAGGTTGCCCAGACGGTTCAGTTCGTAGGAGCGCTGACAGCAGAGCCTGGCCTAGTAAAAAGAGTCCCAAAGATGGTCCTCTGACCTCTACATGTGCACTATACAAAGGGTGTGACCATACAGAAGTGGCTGCACCCCCCCCACAGTAATAACAACAACAATAACAATAATGATGACGATAGTAATAATAGCCAGAGGTTCGAAAGATGACTCAGTAGTCAAGAGCCCAGACCAACTGGGCTTGTCACAAGCACCTGCTATTGGTATTCTGTCTGGACTCCACCCCCACAGTTACCTGGCAACAACCAGGTAGGCCTGGCCCACTATAGAAAGGGCGGCTTGACCCCTCCTCTATATCTTGCCTCTCTTATTCTCTTGCCTCTCTCTCCATTCCCTTCCCCCCTCTCTCCACGTGGTCATGGCCTGCCTCTACTTCTCTACTCTCTCCTTCTCTCTGCCTTTCTCTGCCTCTACTACTTTCCCCTCCCCATGTCCTAAATAAACTCTATTCTATACTATACCGTCATGAGGCTGGTCCCTCAGGGGGAAGGGATGCCTCAGCGTGGGCCGGCTGAGACATCTTCTTCCCCCACACCCCACCAGAACAGGGCTACACAGAGAAACCCTGTCTCAAAAAAAAAAAAAAAAAAAAAAAAAGAGTGCTACACCTTGATGACTAAGCAGTCAAATATATGAACCTATGGGAGTCCTTCTTATTCAAACCACCGTAATCCTCAACCAAGATCCATGTTGTGGTGTGTGATAGATTTCCCTTCTTTCGAAGGCTGAATGCTATTCTTTACATGTACACACTATATTTTCCTTATCTGTTGATACACTGGATACTACTCTACCACGTGTGTATACTACATTTTTCTTATCTGTCGATACACTGGTGGACACTTGAGATATTATTACATCTCTTTTGCTATTGGGAACATTGCTGCTGTGAATATAGAAACGCACGATTTCCTTGAGCTCGTGCCTTTAAAAATGTTTTAAAAAAGGCTAGGGGGGGTGGTGCACACTTTTAATCCAAGCCCTCAGGAGTTAGAGGCAGGTGGATCTCAGTGAGTTCTAGACCAGTCTGCTCTACATAGCAAGTTCCAAGCCAGCCAGAGCTACAGAGAGAGAGAAAGACTCTGTCTCAAAACAACAAACTAACCCATTTTCAAACTAATTTTAGCTAGCCATACAAGGCAGAAGCTTGCGTCGTAGGATCTTCATACATATGTGTGGGTCGGCATTCCCCCTGCCGCCGGGGTGATGGGAACGCCACTGTGCCACTAACGTGGGAGGCAGGCAAAACGCAGTGCTTGACTGCGTTTACGCTGTGCTGCCGCTGTCCAGTGCTGGCTTTAGGGAAGCTGAGACACTGCTCAGTGGGTGGATGGTCTAAGATGTGGGGTGGGGGGTGGTGGTGATGGGGAGGCTGAAGCTGGGGTTGAAGAGTCTGGGACAGGGGGCTCCCAAACTCCTGAAAATCCCAGTGCCACTGGGTAGAGGAGAGTTGGGAACAGAGCTGGGGACCCTCGGGCTGAGGACGTCAATGAGCTCAGGGGGATGGAAACTCCAGCTTAACTCATTGGCAATTGTCCTTAGCTTGGCGGTGGTTGTCTGGGAGCACAGAGGGGCCTTCTGCAGGAGGCGCAGGCAGTGTGAATCAATTGTCGAAGGCTTTCCCATGCTGTCCATGGAGGTTCTTGGCGAAAGAGACAGTCCTTGGTTCCAAACCGTTTATTGTTCACGGAGGAAAAATGGGTACATATCATCTTCTTAGGGTAGAGCAGAGATTAAATACCTTTTTGCAGGGTGGGATGTCTGGGAAGGGACCCTTATTGGCTAAAATCAGGTCCTCTAGATACCTCATTAGCGTGGAGAACTCTGACCCGATGTGGGAAGTGTGGTCACGTGTTCCAGGTGAAGCATCTAGTAGGGAGCAGGGAGATGCCTACAGTCTCAGGTGGGTGCCTGGGTGCCAGGGTGTCAGACCTACCCAGCCTTACTAAGTTTCCTGGCATGGTCCACTGCCCCACATGTATTATTCTCCTTTGTTCTCACCCCTCCCCTTCCCTCGATTCCTCTCCCTGTAGTCCCTCCCCCTCTAGCTGATTGTCAATTCTCCCAACTACTCCCTGCTTCTGTTTCCCTGTCACATGTTTATAATCTTTCTATTTCCTACCTCCCTTGAGAAATCTTTCCCAAACCCATTTCTAGTTTCCTAAACATCAAATGCATACATTGAGTGTGTATGTGTGTGTGTGTGTGTATGTGTATACGCACATGTTTGTGGTTCAGTACTTGCATGTGTGCATTTAGATCCATGAACCCAGAGGTCTATCTGATATCTTCCTCAGATCGAGCTACACACACACACACACACACACACACACACACACATACACACGTGCGCGCACTTACATAATAATAATTTATTCCAGATACATTGTTTCATTTTTTTCATTTTGTATATGTATACATACATATATATATATGTGTAACATCCTGCATAATATAATTTAAAGATTTTTTTTTTTTTTTTTTTTTTTTTTTTTGGTTTTTCCAGACAAGGCTTCTCTACATAACCCTGACTGTTCTGGAACTCACTCAGTAGACCAAGCTGGCCTCGAACTCAGAAATCCTCCTGTCTCTGCCTCCCAAGTGCTGGGATTAAAGACGTGAGCCACCATCGCCCGACAAGACAGGTTTCTCTATTTAACAGCCCTGGCTGTCCTAGAACTCACTTTGTGGATCTAACTAGACGTAATCTACCTGCCTCTTGCCTCCCAAGTGCTGGGTTTAAAGGCATGCACCCCCTCCACACAGCATTTTTATTTTCATTTATTTATTTATTTTTCTTTATTGTACCTCCTGTGTTCCCTGCTTTGTACCTGGTAGCTCTCAGCTTGGATGCATTTCAACATCTCTTGGAATGGGGGGGGCTGCTGCTGACATTGAAAGTTGTCCCAGTGGAGTTGGTTTAACTTCAGCCCTTTTTCTTTTTGTAAATTATAGTCTTATTTGTGTATGTGTGTGTGCATGCGTGCGCGTGAGGGTGCCTTGGTACACATGTGGAAGTCTAAAGACACCTCATGGGAGTTGTCTCCTTCCACCATGTGCATCCTAGGGATTGAACTCGGGTCATCAGCTATGTGGGCAAGCACCTTTACTGGCTGAGCCACCTTGCCAGCCATTGTTTGGTTTTTGAGGCAGGATCTCATATAACCTAGACTGCCTTCACACTTACTCTGTGACTGAGGAGGAGCTTGAGTTCCTGGTCCTCTGGCCTGTGAGCAGGCACCATCATACTTGGCCCCTTGCAGACTTCTGGTTTGGTAGACCCAGGTGGGGTGTGCAGACTCCTATACAGGACAAGTTCCCAGGAGGCATTTGTGGTGTCCGAGGCCACACTTTCTGTCTTTCACTGGGCATGCTCCTGGGGTTTAGAATGATTGGCATCCCTCCAGGTGCTTGCTCTGCTTCCAATGCCCTTTGTCTACACATTTCCTTCGCGAACGTCTACTGAAGCCTCAGTTGGAATGAAGGTTTCCTCACTGAGTTACTCTCTCTCTCTCTCTCTCTCTCTCTCTCTCTCTTTCTCTCTCCCTCTTTCCCTTTGTCTTCTGGTGCTTGGGATTGAATTTATGTCTTTGTCTTTGTCTGTGATAAACAAGCACTCTAGCACTGAGTTATATCCCTAACACCAGCCCCCCTCCCCGCCTTTAACCTTAAAACAAATCAAAAAATAAAATTAAAGGCTAGGTTTCATGGTAAATATTTATTTATTTATTTAAGATTGATTTATTTATTATATCAAGTACACGGCAGCTGTCTTCAGACACTCAGGAAGAGGGCATCAGATCTCGTTACAGGTGGTTGTGAGCCACCCTGTGGTTGCTGGGATTTGAACTCAGGACCTTCGGAAGAGCAGTCAGTGCTCTTATCCGCTGAGCCGTCTCTCCAACCTCGATAGTAAATATTTAATTGGAGGTTTCAACCCCACCTTTGATCATTTAGTTCCCAAATGAAAGACACAAACCTTTATATTTACAATACGTCTTAACAGAACTACAGATGGGCAGATATCAACCTTCTATGTTATTTTGCCTGCTTCCCTGTGAATAACCCGGAGTTATAACTTGCCATGTTCCACCTGGGCTGCTCTTACTCCAATCGGCCATGATTTTATGATTCACCTACCTACACCCTGGCATCTTCTCCCCTCTCCTTTCCCCATTGTGATCTCTCCTCAGACCCCAACCACTGAAAATGAAGCCCTGCCTACCTCTCTTTTGCCTAGCTACAAGGTATAGGCATCTTCATCGACCAATCAGGGATAACTTGGGGGCAAGGTTACATAGCATCATTTGGTGTATGTGAGGATTTCCTGGTCCCTGGAGGTTACCAGACCTTGGGGGCCGGTATTAAGCATTACAATACATAGCAACAGACCACATCTCAGTGGCTGGAGCCAGAGAGATATTTGATAAAGAGTTACTATTGCTGTTGCAGAGGACCCAAGTTTGGTCCCTAGCACCCACATAGGGCGGCACACAACTGTCTGCAGTTCCAGCTCCACAGGATTTGCCACCCTCTTTTAGACTCCTTGGGCACCGACAGGAGTTTGCACATGCACACTCATGCGCATGAATAAAGAAAAACCTTGAAAAGAAATTGAGGGCTGGCAAGACGACTCAGCAGGAGGGGACAGTAGCTGCCAAACATGAGGGTATTAGATCTGAGTTCTGTCCCCAGAAACAGTTTAAATCCTGGAGAACTTACACTAGTGTAAGAAGAAAGGAGCCCTTGCAAGCTGCCCTCTGACCTCCACCTAAGCTCTGTGGTACCCATGCAGGCGCATGCAACTCTGTAGACACATGCATACATAGACACACAGATACATACACACACACATGCACAGAGAGACACACAGAGAGGCACACAGAGAGAGGTAGAAAGAGAGAGAGAGACAGTAAATACAAAAAAATACTGAAATAGAGTCTCCAGAGTTGCCCAGGTTATCCTTGAACTCAGGATTTCGGGATCCTCCAGCCTAGCCCTGGCCATTCTAGGAGAGCAGACGTATACCACTGTGTCAATGCCCAACTAGGACAAGAAGGGTTTTTTACGTCAGTGTTCTTCTTTAATTTCTGCTTAATTTCCTGGAAAGGACAGAGTAAATCCTTACAGGCAGGAATCCAGCCCCACTCCCCACTCCAGGAGCCTCTAACTGGCTGACCTCCATCAGTCCATCTGGATATCACAAGATGAATCCAGCAAAGAAGACAGAGGAAGAGTGAGGAGGGCTATCCAGCCCTAGGCTACCTACCCCTCATCCACTCTCGAACTCTGTGGTCTCCCTCAAGAAACCTTCCCAAGCTTCCCAAGTCATGTGGGCTACCTGCTGTGCCTAGAATCTGACCCTCCTCCTCCTCCTCCTCCTCCTCCTCCTCCTCCTCCTCCTCCTCCTCCTCCTCCTCCTCCTCGCCCTCCTCCTCCTCTTTCTCTTCCTCCTCTTCCTCTTCTTCCTCTTCCTCCTCCTCTTCTTCCTCCTCCTCCTTTTGGGTTTTTCAAGACAGGGATTTTTCTGTGTAGCTCTGGCTATCCTAAAACTCACCCTACAGACTAAGCTGGACTTGAACTCAGAGATCTACTTGCCTCTGCCTCCTGAGTGCTGGGGTTAAAGGTGACTTCTTCCCTCCTGCCTATAATCTTAGGAGGCGGGTGGTTCTTTCGGAGGCTCTGTCCTATAGCATCAGCCCCGGCAATGCCCCCTCTATACCCTGGCTTCACCCAGGACACGTGCTGCCCAGGTGAGAGAGCCACAGGCTAGGGCTGGAAAGCTTGAAAAGTCCGGATCTCAGCAGCCAGTCTACCTGCGTCTGAACACACGAGCACATCTTCTTCCTATTCGGGAGCAGGCAGAGGCTACGGTCCGGTCCCTGTTAGATGTTGGGTGTTGGTCCCTCCTGCTTCTTCAGAGTGAGCCACAGACTGAGCTGTCCAGGATCCCAGAGCAACTGAAGACTAAAAGGCACAGGATCTTAACTGGGTTTTCATGTTTTAAAATAAGTTAATATTAAAGATTGTGCATGTCTGTACCATGTGCATGCCTGGTGCCCAAGAAACCCAAAAAAGCGGCATAAGATCCCCTGGAACTGGAGTTATTGGTTGTGAGTCAACATGTGGGTGCTGGGAACTGAAGCTGAATGCTTTGTTAGAGCAGTGAGTGCTCCTCACCGCTAGGCCATCATTCCAGCGGGTCCCCCCACTTTGCTTTGATTTCTCATCCTGCATCCCAGACTGGCCTAGAACTCATGCAATCTTCCTGCCTCAGCCTCCTAAGTGATGGGGTTGTTTATTATTATTTAATTTATTTATTTAAACACAGCCCCACACTGCCTACCAAAATACTCCCCATCTGATCTAGGCATACAGCGGATATTTGTTAAATTAATGAAAAGACTGACATACCCTGTCAAGACAAAGGAACGACCTTTAAAAATGGAAGAATGGGACAGAGAAAGGAAGGGTGATAAATGTAAAGGACCTTAAGCTGGGTGGGAACCATTTCAGGAAGGGAATCAGTTTGCCAACTAAAAGGGAGGCCAACAGGCCAGGCCTCCCCAGCTGTTCCTTTTGCTTCTTGATCTGCAGCTGGGGCTAGAAATGTTTTGTTTGTATTTTTCTGGCTTGAGCTGCTCATCACCATGCCAGCAGGCTTCTATGATGAGAGAGAGAGAGAGAGAGAGAGAGAGAGAGAGAGAGAGAGAGAGAG